>JARHVA010005765.1:0-27500 GCA_037957365.1 Torreya grandis
ATGTAGAAGAAGGAGAGAATATATATAAAACCATTATTTTTGAATACCTTCAACAATTAAAGAACTAGATTGATTTCTAATGGACCAATTATATTTAAACAATGTTACAATGAAATTATCATTATTAAGTTGAGAACAAGATAGAAAATTCTTTTTAAGCTTAGGTACATAGAAAAAATCATTAATAATAACATTTGAAAATATTTCTTTTTCATGTTTAGTTGCTTCTAAAAATAAATTATCTCCTAAGTAATTTTTTTAGAGATATGTCTAGAATAGTACAAAATATCAGATAAGCATGTCATATGGTATGATGCCCCACTATCTAAAATATACTCATTTTCATTTGAAACCAATAAAGCAACATATAAATCAATAATATTTTGATCCTGATTCTTGATTTGATTAGGGTTTTGATTTTTCTACTTGTTTTGATTAGTTTTCTTCCCTTTATTATTTTTATAAGATTGATTGTTAATTTTATCTTTGGTTTTATAATATTTTTCCCTTCTATGACCAAATTTACCACATAAATATTATTTTTTATTAAATTTATGTGTATGATTCATATTATCAATTATTTTGTTTCCATTTTTGCCTTTACTAGAATTAGGGATAGATTTATGGTTTTTACTATTATTAAAAATAGTATTTAAGGTGAGAAGTGCCTAAGTATCAATCTCTTTAGATTCAAAATTGGCCATTACTTTCTCTTCTAGAGTTAAGAGAGCATATAAGGTGGTAATGTTAGGGATATCTTACTCAGTTTGTTACTTAAAATTTAAAATTGAAATGAATTTCTAAAATTTTCTTAAATATTTAATTGAATGATAAAATAATGTAACTAATCTTGAATCAAATTACAATTACAACCATCTAACTGCGCTTTAATTTTCTTAATTTTAGCTAGAAAATTCACAACTTTTCCATCACCCTTCATAGGTATTGTTAGTAATTAAAGGATTAACTTAATGGTCTTTGAGAGATGAGTGACCTCATGCATGGATTCATGAGGTTTCCAAGCTTCAAAAAGATATTCTTGATTACCAATGTGTAGAATAAATTTATCCTTAACACTCTGTAAGATAATGGACATAGCTTCCTATGATTTTTGTTGAAATGCACTGGTAAGCTTAGGGCTCACATGCCATCTAAACAGGGCTTTCTTAGTCTGAATTAAAATATTCTATTATTTAAGGGCCATTAATTCATCTTTAATATAAATTTTCCATATTTTATAGTTATTTCCATTAAGCATTTGGATTTGTCTAAGGAAAAGTGAGGTGAAGCCATGACTTCCTTTTAAACATGACAATATCCAAATGATTAATAAATAACCTTTTAAGTTTGAATTATAAATTTATTTATAATTTAAAAAAAATTAAAAAATTAAATACACACTATTTGTTTAATTAATGCTAGATAAAGCAAGAAAGTTCTACAAATTTGTGACAAAGCAAGGTGTCACAAAAATACACTAAAAATAAGAATTTTTTTATGATTTAACCTTTTTAAATGAATTTTTTTGAACTATTTCTAAAATAAAGTTAATTTAGCATATTTATATATATATATATATATATATATATATATATATATATATATATATATATATATATATATATATATATATATATATAACCAAAGCCAACAATTGAAATACAGTTGCACAATTCTAGGTGTCAAAAGAGTCACACTCATAATGACCACCTAGACATAATTAATAAAAAGGTATAAAATAAATAATAACAAGTTCAAAAACAAACAATTGACCACACAAATGTGTCCAAAACATGCCAAAACCTTAAGATCAACTAGTTGGATGACTATATTTGCCTAGGTTTAGACTAGATCAAGTGTTGAAAGAAGGACAAGTCGATAGGCCAGGGGATTTTCTCATGAAAAAAAGACATGCAAACCAAAAAATGGAATTCAAATTAAATTATTTTGCAATTAATTTTGACTAAAGTCAACAAGAAGATAAAAAAATAAAAAGTCTAATGATAATTGAACAATACACTTATCTTTTACAAATTTTTACCAAAAACAATATAATGACCAACTTATCTATGAGTGAATTCAAAGGTTTACATGAAAAATATTATATCTAATTATTTTTATTTTATTTTTTAAGAAATAAAAATAAATGTTTATTTATTGTGCATGTAAACAAAATTAAAAATAATTTACTTGTATTTTTTTACTTTTTGGTGAAATAATTTAATAAAATGTAAATGAAATTTGTAAAATTAAAAAAATAAATTATTTTTTAAATAATTTAAAGAATTTTATACTTACCTTAATATTTATTATAGGTGTAAATGACATAGGTCTAGGAGGAGTGAAAAAAAACTTGAGGGAGATAGAGGCCTTCTCAAGCCTTCAAAATTTGCAAACCTTCTTGAAATCCTCCCACAATGCCAACAAGCCTTTAAAAAAAAAAATTGGTGATAAAAACAATTTTTCCCAGCCTTCTAGGTCTTACAAGTACATTAATGAAGGAGAGATAAATTTTAATAGGCTGACCCAGAGCTTCTCAAGTCTTAAAAAATTCATGGGTCCTTATCTTTACAAAACTAATTGAATAAAACTTTTAGAAGGTAATTTGATGCACAACAACTTGAGCTTCAATTTTTTTAAAGTGGCTAGGACATACAATGGTGTCTAATTGACCAATATTTGAATAAATTAAAATATAAATTAAATTATTCGTTATTCTTGCTGATCAAATTCCTCTTCACTGACTCTTATAGCATGTTAAAATATATAAATGTAATAAGCATAGATCTAGAAGAGATTTAATGAGCAGAGCATAACATAATGGGCCCATATCAATAAAACAAAGCACATGTATTTATCCTGGGAAAAAACCTCAAAGAGGTAAAAACAACCGAGTAAAGCGATTTTAAATATTAAGAAATAATAATAACCCCAATACATCAAATCTCCTTCATCTCACTTCTCAGATAAATTCTTCACAAGTTTGTCTTAGACAAGTATTTTCCACATGCAAGAATACTTAAATAGTTTTTTGTGTTTGAGAAATATTTTACAATAGGGGTAAAACCTTATTTGTAATGATTCACAAGGGTATGTGACCATTGTGAAAATAATGGGTCCATCGACCTCGATAAATCCAATTAATATATATTTGGTAAATATTAAATAACTATAATAAGATTATTTCTTTTCTTGAAGTTTACACCTTGAGTAAATAAATAATATATTATTATTTATTTAATTATGTACTAATGTAATCCAAGGGTTAATAATAACCACTTAGACATTAATTGTTCTAAAAAAATATACGTTGATGCATTTATATAATAAATTAGGTGAAAATGTAGTGAACTAAAATGTCATTTTTGTGAAATGAGTGTTACTTGAGACCACCTTATTCTATCATAACCCTATACATATATTAGGGCCTAATTTGATCCTTTTCCAACTTTTGTGTAGGTCCAACCCATTTTAAAACATATTAAAAGTAGCACTAAGCCATCCCCTAGGTACCTAGGCCCCTTGTTCACTAGCTTCTATCACTTGAACATTAGTGTGATCCTTTGGACACTAGTTCACTATCTTCTTGACCTCGGGATTGTGTTATTTTCCATTTACTCTTTGATGCCCCAACATATAAATTTTAATTCCTCAAATCATTAATAGGTTTGGCCTAGACCTATTTCACATCTTGAAAAACATCAAAATGCTCAGGGTAAATTTTAGTGGCTATTTGTCATTAATTCACAAACATTTCAATTTTATAAATTGTCATTTTGATATTTTATCAGGTGGTGAACAATGTTTATTTGCCTAAAATATTTGGTTGTAAGTTAATTTTTTAGGTTATCTCACCTACTATTTGAAATAAATTTCATACATATAAATATAAATCACCACTCTGTTGAAAGTTAATATAATATTATTCACCATTATATGTAATATATAATCATTTAAGGATTGAATTTATGAAGTATATCATAATAACTAACATCTAGAGGTGCTTGTGTCACTCACCAATGTAGTTGTTATTTACTTACACCAATATCACCCATTAGATAAAACATATGTTCTTTGGTATTGTAGTTATCATTTGACAGTGCAACTATCATAATATAGCTATGATGTCATGCAATATCTATGTTGTCAAGTGATACCTATGTTTATATTAAAAAAATAATGTTATCAAGTGATATTATTAGTATCAAGTGACAATAATGTTATCAATTGATAACAATGTTGTCTAGCGATAATGATACTATCAAATAATAGAAATACTATCAAGTGATAGCATAGATGTCAAATGATAATAGACCCATCAATCAACTTTATTTTTATCATGCGATGTCATTCCTATCATTAAAGAACAAAGGATTGTCATGTAATAAAACTAATACATCCATCTGAGTTTTTCACATATTGATTCACCTACATTCATAAACATCATATGTTAAGTTTTTCCAAAAAATTTAAACACATACTTAGAAATTTTACAAAAAAACCCAATTTAATTTCTATATATCCATTGAAATTTAGCTTGAGAATGTTATATATATACCATTTTCATTCACTTATCTATTAGAGGGAATAAGATGAAAATACTTAAAAATAAACTTAAAAATAGTTGTAAAAATCAAGGTAATTGATCCCTATTATGTCTTACTTATGCATATACCCATCTACAATATCCCATAACTTAGATTAATTAGATTTATAATCTCAAGTCACACTCAAATAAACACTAACACTTAGATTAGGTAAACTAAATTGGGCTTAATCCCATTTTGAAGTATTGGTATATAGGCAATACTCAACATATGGAGTTTTGAGGTTGTGCCTAGCCTACCCTACTAATACAAATCTTTTCTACTTATGATCCTCAAATACCCTAAAAAATATGGAGGCATAGGGTTTGGAATTAAAATCAGTCAAAATAGGGAACAAATAGTGAACCAACATCCATGCATACAAACATAGACTCCACAGAATTAGGAAAAATTACAACTAGAATATCATTATCCCTACTTGTAAAAGGACACTACCATGGTGTATAGGACACTAGTGTACTGAATTATTTTCCATGGGACTGATCTATTATCCAAAAGTTTTATAACTCCTATTTTTCATTGTTCCTACTTGTAAAGTTATAGTACCATGGTCTAGATAACACTACTGTAGTATACTTGAGAGAATCCTCCTACAAAAAATTGAGAAAATTTCATGAAACAATAGATTTATAAAATTATCAAATGCACTAAAATGATTATATTTATCACAAACCACTTTGAGGGGGAAACATCCTTTGAGTAAGCCCAATACAAAAAATTCATGGATGCCTACACTTATATATGAATTATAATATAAATAACTACTACTTCTCATGAATGTGGGATAAAACAAAATGCTCATGGAATGACTTACAAAGCATATACATCCATAGAAATTACTAAACTAACAAAGTAAAGAGAAGAGATATCATAGATTCATAACATAGCCTCCATCTTAGAAAAAGCTTTATCCTCAAAGTTTCATATGTGGGATTTGGTGTTGAATCTAAAATAGTGGTTCCCATGTTGCATCCTCTTGTTGAATTCATTTCACTAAAATAAAACCTTGGTGATGGAGTAGGAGTGAAGTTGTCATGTGTTCCTATCCGAGATTGCCTTTAGCTCAAGAAGAATAGATCATTAATTATCAAGTTTTGGTATAATAGTTTTCACTCTAATGTTATACCAAGAACTTTCTATAGACAAGAAACATGAAATACTAGGTGAAGTTGGGAAGAATGTGGGAGCTCCAAATTAGAATAAACCAACCCAATCTTATGAATAACTTTATAGGTCCCATAGAATTCAGGAGCTAGCTTATGATTCCCTTTGATTTTTAGCGAGGATTTCTGATAGCGATTCATGCAAAGCAAAACCATATCATTGACTTGAAAAATGTGCTTAGAATGGTGTTTATCTACATATTATTTCATTAAATTTTTTTCCATATGAATATTTTTCTATAGGGTACTAAGGATCTGATCTTTGGTTTAGAGAATCATGTCAACCGTTTGAACTGATGAACTATTGGGGGTGTATAGAAGAAGCACTAGTGGTGCTTGACCATTAACTACTTCATATGGATTCATTTTCATTTAAGTGTCATAAGAGATATTATATGAACATTCATAAAGAGGGAGCCACTTTTCCCATTGATGTTGTTGTTTTGAAGTAAAGTAATGAAGGAATGTTTCTAAGCATTTATTGACAACTTCAATTTGGCCATCATTTTGTGGATGATACCCAGAACTCATCTTCGGTTGGATCACATTGAGTTGAAATAACTATGTGCAAAAATGGTTGGTGAAGTTTGCATCAAAATCTAAGACAATGGATGAAGGAATTCCATGAAGACAAAAAAAATTGTCCAAGAAAATTTGTGTGACTATGGAGGAGGTATAGGGATGGTTAGGGTAGAAAAATTAATATATTTGGAGATGAAATCAACCATAACAAAGATCACAATTTTCCCTCTATATTTAAGGAACCCCTAAATGAGATCCATATAAATATCTATTCAAATCCTAGTACGGATGGATAAGGGTTTGAGCAACCTAGGGAATAGTGTTGTTTCACCCTTATTGCATTGGTAGGTATCACATTCAGCCACCATCTGTTGAATTTATTTTTCATTCCCTTCTAAAATAAGTTAAATCATGCTCAATCATAAGTTTTGAGAAACCTTGAGTTCCCTATGGATTTAAAAACATGGAATTTATAGAATACACCCTACTAAAGATCTATACTCTGGGAAAGCACCAAACGACCCTTATATCATAGAGAAGAACCATCCCAAAAATAATTAAATATAGTTGAGGGGTTAGTGGCCAAATATTTAATGATTATAGATAATGAGGATTCATTGACATACCACTATTGTATAGTGTCCAACCAATTTAGAATAAGCATGGAAATAGTTGAAAGGGAAGCTTGATCTACAAATGTGTGAGATATAACATCAACCACAATATTGTCTTTACCCTTATTATATGTTATCTCATAGTCATAAACCATGAGTTTTCTGACCCATTTATATTTTGATGGGGTAGATACCCATTATTTTAGGAAATATTTTTGACTTTGGTGATCAATTTTGATGCAAAAATGATTTCTTAGTAGGTATGACCATCACTTTTATAATGCATGGAAAATGGCCATTATTTCCTTTTTATAATTAAAGAACACTAATTTTTTTATAGAAAGGGATTTAATGGTGAATGTAATGGGGAATCCTTCTTGGAGGATAACAAAACCAAGTATATTTCCCCAAGCATTACTTTCTATAGTGAAGGTCTTGACAAAATCTAACATAGCTAGAATAGGTGTAGTACATAGCTTATTTCAATTCTTCAAATGCACACTTAGTGGCTTATGTCCAAGTAAAATCATCCATTTTCAACATAGCTATTAGTGGATCTAAAATATTCCCATAATATTTGACAAACTTGAGATAATATCCCGTCAACCCCAAAAAACCATGGAGGGTCTTGAGTATTTGAGGATGCAGCTAATTTGTCATGATAGCTATTTTTTTAGGATCCACCTGAACCCCTTGGACTGAAAAAATATGCCTAAGATACCCCACTTTGTCCTAGACAAAATTACATTTGGACTATGTTTCACAAATATGATGGTTATAGAGAAGTTGTAGTGCAAGCTCCAAATGTTGGACATGCTTAGACCATATTTTACTATAGATGAGGATATCATTGAAGAAGACTAGAATGAATTTTTGTACATAAGGCTGAAATATTTTATTCATTAATGCCTAGAATGTTGAAGGAAAATTAATGAGGCCAAAGGGAATGAACATGAACTCATAGTGGCCATCATGCATGCAAAAAGCTATTTTAGGGATATCTTCCTCATGAAGCTAGATCTAGTGATATCCAGAGTGAATATCCAACTTGGATAAAAAATGAGTGTTGTGAACCTCATCAAGAAGCTCGTTAATAACAAGGATTGGAAACTTAACCTTGATTATGAGGTGATCAAGTACACAATAATCAATGCATAGGTGTCATGACCCATATTTTTTATAGATAAGGAGAACTAGGGAAGAATATGGGCTGGTACTAGAGTGAATAATGTCTTACTTTAGTAAGTCTTGAATGAGCATCTTGATCTTGGTATTTTACTAAAATAGGTAATGATAAGGCTAGATGTTAGGAGGAACACTTCCAAAAAGGATTTTAATATGGTGGTCCTTTTACTATGAAGGTGGCAATCCCACTGGTTTGGTAAAAACATGTGCATACCTCTGCATAATGTTTTATAGGTCAGGAGTAGTGGAGACTATTGATGGTTACATTTGAATGGAATGAAGCTAGTCAATAATACCATATAAATTCTTCTTAAGAATATTTTCCATGTGATGTGAACTTATGATGCTAATAGATCCTAGTTGTAAGTCTTTCAATGTATGTTTTTTCCCATTATCTAAAAACTACATCTAAATTTTAGCAAAATCCCATAAGATGGGTCTAAGTGTTCATAACCATTGGGTTCTTAAAACAACATCACATCCACCTAAGATTAAGGCAAACATGTTGGAGTGTAAGTTATAATATCTAATAGAGATAAGCACATTGTGATACTTCCTTTTATAAGGTAATGTGCCCCCATTGGCAATCATGACTTCAAATTTAGATCAAGGATGAATAAAAGAATCAACCTATTTGGTGATCTAAGGGTCAGTGAAGTTATGAGTGATACCCAAAACAATGAGTATTGTGAGAGGGAGCTTATTGAAGTAACCCCTAACCTACATGGTTTGTGGGTTAGTGACTCTTTATAAGGCATAGAGAGAGATATCTAGTTGGTCTTCCTAAGAAGCAAGTTCCATAATTAGCTGAGCTTCTTCTAGATCATATGATGTATCCTGAACATCTTCCTAATATTTATTTTTGGGTGGAGAGTTCACATCTAATAGGTAGAACTTTTTCTTGACACATCGATGTCCTCGAGTGAATTTATCATCACATTTATAACATAGTCATTTTTATCTATGAGCTTGCATCTATGCTTCAATCAAATGCTCGATAAGAGTTGTTTTGAGGGCTAACATTGTTTTAGATATTTATGGAGTTGTATTTTTAAATAAATCAAAATCATATTTGAATCATTGTTGAGCTATGATCTTGTTCTTGGCCAACTTAGCTAACCCTAAGGCTTCCATAACTATGTTGGGATAGAAAATTTTGACCTTAGATCAAATTAAATTCTTCAGTCCACTAAAAAATCAAATCTTAAAGAATTCATTAGATAATCCCTCTATGCGATTGGCTAGTTTTTCAAATTCTATTTGATATTCTCTCATTGTTTTTATTTGGTAAAGTTTAGTGACTACTCTAGTAAAATCATTAAAAGTAGTAGGGCCAAACCATTTAAAAATTATGGTGTAAAACTTAGTCCATATGGATTTGAAATAGGACTTTGACTAAAAAGAGGGGATTAGTATTATGTTAGTGAATGAAACCAAATCAAAAACACACTAAACTAGCATCTTCATGCCTAGTTACTAGGGTGAGCTTAGTCATAAAAACAAATGACAAATGCAACTAAAATGTAATGAAAAAAAATAATTTCTTCACCTTCCTTGGATGCTCTAAATGTCTTTGTCATAGTGGTTTATTTGGTTTTATGCTCATGAAGTCCTTGACAATGGAAACTTACCTAACTCCATCTCTCCTTGGTACCTTTGGTTTTGGCTTGGCTTGCCTTAGAATCAATTTGGCATGGTAACACTAGTTTACATGAATCTTTTGGAATCAATCTTTTATTACAACTTTTCACAAATTAATCTTGAAAATGATGTTCATGGCCTCTCTATTTATAAATTTTCAAGAATGAACAGAATCAACCATGATTGTCCATATAAAGATTGAGATGTGTGGTCATGGATTAATTGAATTATGTAATTAAAATCCATAATTATCCTCATCATGAATTTGGAATAAGGGACATTAATGTGTCATAGGAGGTAATAAAGAGGCATGGGAGACCCATAATCTTGATATTTGTGGCATTTATGGCCTAGGGACGTCTTTCCAAGAAATGAGGTCACATGATGATGTAGATATTCAATATTCATTTATAAAAAAAAATTCAATAAGTTTCCATGGAATTATTAATTAGGCCTTGATTTGGATTAATTATCTCTTAAACATGATTAAACACTTTGTGCACAAATTACTTAAATTGATCAAAATGCCTTGTTATTGGTCCAAAATTTGACTGGATTAGAATTGGAAATCAATGTCGAATGCATTGGATCCATTATCCCATTTAGGATGTTGTCAACACCAAATATCAAAGACATGAATCTTGTACAATAAATTTGATATAAAAGATCAATCCATAGTACCTAGGTGCAAAATTGGCATTTAGATTCGGAATGATCTGATCAAAGTTAGCTGGCCCATAAATTGCATTGCCCCATTCAGTGATACCATAGACAAAATTGGCACTTGAATATGTAATTTGAACTCATTTAATGTGCTTTAGTGTTTCTAGGCCAAATTGTGCACTTTGGTGGAAATTGGTCAAAATTCTAGTTAGAGGTCATTGGTGGCTAGATTTAGGTATCTACGATGGGTTTATCATGAGCCTTGGTATACCAAAGATACCATTGTATAGCTTCACATTCCAATTGAAATTATGCAAGTAGGACCTTGTTGGCATAAAAATTATTATGTAGACTAAAATATTGTTCTACCTGATAGATACATCATATTGGATCTACACCATTGAATCAAGGAAAAATATGCTTTGACCCATGATAATTGTTGGAAGATGAAAACCTGGTGTCTAAAGAAGATGTTAGATGTCATATGTTGTTCATGGTGGTATGTTAAAGACTGAGGCTACGAATTTTTTCATCAAGATCTTTGATATGGGTCTTGAGGGTGGTGATTTCATCCTCCATGATTTTTGCTCCTGTTTGGGTTACTACCATGATCTGAATAACAATTTTTTTTTACAATAGATAGGAAAACTAGAGTTAAGACATGTTTAGTAAGGAATGTTTTGAATCTAGGAAAAAACATAAGGGGTAAAGGGGATTTTAATAATTTTTTTTGCATAGTGGGAGTATGACTGATGAAGACAAGGATAATTTTAGGAGTGAAAATGAAAAAAAATAGAAAATTTGTCAAAGAGGGACAAATGAGTAGAAGGAAATGATGAACATAGTAGAAATTTTTTGAGGTAAATAGATAAAAATAAAATTTATGGTAAAAACCAAAAAAGGAAAAATTGAGATTTATGAGAATTAGGAGTAGAATTGGGATATGGGACCTCAAGGAAGAAAATATAGGGAATGAAATTTCAAGTGTTTAGATAAAATTTAAGGATAAATGGTAATAAATATGGACATATGTTTCAAAAAAATGAAAAAAAAATTACTTTTTATTTTTATTTCTATTGCTGGTTATTTTTCTCTATAAGACACATCTACTGGGATATGTTAATATAAGTTTTTAGATCTGCTATGGTGATTTTATGATACTCTGATAGTATGATGCTAAAATTGGTATGACAATTATATAGATCTTATATGGAATTTTTTTTTATATCACACAATAATATTCTAAAACTGATAGAAATGGGCACTAAGTTTCAATGGTTGCCTAAGGGTTTAATGATATCACTTTGGCCACCAATGTCATCTAAGTGAGTACCACTCAAGAAATGTTTTGACCATAGATTTATTTCTCAATGACAACTCTTATTTTTCCTCATGTATGGGAACTACTGAATCAAGAAAGGGTCATTGCCTATTTCACTGGTAGGTCCTCTCAATGGGATAACTACTTTGGGGTTCTTCTTGTAGTCCTAATAATGAGTTTTAGGGATATCACCCATGCACTTCCGATAATTATGTAGTTAATTTTTACCTTGATCTAAATAATATTATTAAGATGTAGGACAAATATATGTAGTATAATATAGTTAGGAAATTTTTAGAAAAATATTGTAAATAAATTATATAGTAGAATAGATTTGAAACTTTCTAGAAAAAAATTGGCCCTAGACATCATTCTGATACCAGATGAGAGGATCCTCCTACAACAAATTTATAAAGAAATCATGAAATAACATATTTAAAAAATTAGAAGAAACACTAAAATGATTATATTGATCATATACCACTTCAAGGGGGCAACCTCCTTTCAGTAAGATCAACACAATAAGTTCATGGATGCCTTAATTAGCCTCAAACAAAATTCTTATGACATATCACCTGCGCAACTATAAATCTAAGAAACTATTACTTCCCATGAATGTGGGATAGAATAAAATTCTCATCAGATGACTTATAAATCATAAACATCCATAACAACTACTAAACTAATAAAGTAAAGATAAGAGACATCACAGGTTCATAACAACACTATTGTCCGTAGGACTAAGCTATCATCCAAGAGGTTTTCTGACTCCTATTTCTAGTTCATGACACTTGGCATAATGACTACACCAATTTCAAACCTATCATTCATCTTTCTTAGTCAATTTATAACTAAGTGTATCTCTTGTAGTTCATTTTTTATTGATAGAATAATTAGAAAAAGTTAACTATTGTACAAATTAGAGGTTATCAATTATTTCATATTTATTCCATAATTTATTATTCTATAACTTTATAAAACTAGTGTTTTACATTCTATATTCCCCTTAAAATTTAAAACAACTAAGATATTTATAACTAAGTATAAATCTAAATATTATATAAATATATAAATTGAATAACTATTAGAAATACCCTAATAATCAACATAAGGATACCCCTATGTGAGCTTGATATTATGCCTATGTAATTCTCAATCAACAATATAAAAGGAATGAAAACAAAATGTTCCAAGCCACATAATCTTAGGTGTTAACAATAAAACATCACAAATAGAATATGAAAGCATAGAATTACAAATTGATATGAAAAAAAAAGAGAAATATCATATATTATATCTCTATAACCTCATGTAAGAATAATAAAGGTCCTTGCATATATAGGTAAGGAATACCAATTATATCCTTTAGTTCAAGCTAAAAGGTAACCGAAGGATAGAATCCCACTATACCTAAATAGAAAATATTTAATATCCAGACGTAAGTTGGTAGGGAAAGATAAATACTTATTAACTATGTAAATCACCTAGGGAACATGAGATAAGGTAAAATGACCTACTCTAACACCCCCCGCCGCCCCCCCTCCCCCCCCCCCCCTTCAAGTGAAGATTGGTGCCAAAATTAAAGTGGCGTGTCCATCTTATGAGTCCCAAAAATAAGGCCTAATCTAGTACTCAAGTAAAATATATCTATGAAGAAATGAATAAGGAAGATGTCCTCATGAACACCCCTAAGGACATCTTCTAAAACCCCAGGAATTCCATCAAACTCAAGGTAAAAAGGTGATGTAAAAGGATTGTAAATATTTTGACAACCTGCTGATAAGTTGAAATATACTCAAAGCAAATAGCTGCATCTTGAATGTGTTGATGAATTAAATGCATGTGAATCTCAATATGATTCATGTGTTAGTGCTAAATAGGGTTATGGGAAATGTGAATTTCACTTTGATTGTCACACCAAAGTATAGTAGGTGAATCCTATATGAATATAAAATCTATCAATAACTATCAAAGCTAAATAACTTGTTGACTCACTATGATTGTTGCCATATACTCTTCCTCTATAAATGAAAGTGAAATAGCCTACTATTTCTTGCATGCTTAAGAGATTAGAGATGAATTGATTAAAAAAATATCCAAAATTGAAACACCTATCATCAATATAACCTACCCAATATGGATCAATATAGCCAACCAACTAAGTATAACCTTTGGTGTAGTGTAATCAAGTGGGAAGTTCCCTGCACATATTGAAATATATTTTTAGTAACCTATCAGTGACTGTCATGAGGATTACATGTAAACTAAGATAAAATACCAAGTATAAATTAAATATCAAGATGAGTATGGGTTAAATATTTGAGACTTACAACCAACTGCTTATAAAACATAGGATCTCAAAGGCAAGTGGAGGAGTTGGAAGTAAGAGTGATTCTAGACTAGAAAGGAGAAAGACTTGGCTTATAATCATATATACAAAAATGTTGAATAATATCATAGGTATACATTTTTTGACTCCATTAAATCCTTAAATCTTATTTTAGCATCTACAAACTAAGGGAAAAGAGAAAAATATCGAGATCTATTGAATCAAACTATTTAGCAAGATCCTACTGAACTATCTAAACATGGGAAGAACTCCTAGTTAGAACCATATCATCAACATAAAATAAAAGTATAAAACCATCCTCTCCAACATGTTTTATTTATACTTTTGTTTCTATGCAAAATTGCTTTCTACATTCAAAGAAGAAATAAGAAACTAAAAGAAATGGTCAAGGCTAGAAGTACCTGATAAAGTCGTGCGCACCGAAATCAGACGTTGAAAGATTCTCCTCTTTTGCTGTGGAGGAATGACACCTGCGAAGAAAAGGCTAAAACACGAAAAAACGTTAGTCAAAGATAGGGTGGGCAGTCAGGCGAACGCCCGATCCCGGAAGTACGAAGACTCCCTAGAAGGATATCAACCCACTGATAAAAAAGAGCAGAATATTGGACGAAAGTAGATGATAATGACAGAAAAATAAAGAGCGTACCTGATATGCAGCACTATTCTGCACATTCACCGGCATCGGTCTCTGTGGTGCCGGCGTCAGTTAGGGAAGGTGCCGACGTCGGTTAAGGTGCCGTCGTCGGTCGGGGTAATGACTGGCGTCGGTAGGGGCAGGTTCTGGGAAAAGGTTCGGGACAGGGTCTGAGAGAGTTGGGACAGGTTCAGGGATGAGTCAGGACAGGTCTGAACAGAGTCGGGACAGGGTCTGGGAGAGTCGGGACAGGGTCTGGGAGAGTCGAGACAGGGCTGAACAGAGTCTAGGGGGTTTTAGTCTGGATAGAGTCGGGACAGGGTCTGGGAGAGTCGGGACAGGGTCTGGGGGGTTTTAGTCTGGACAGAGGCAGGGATGACAGCACTGATAAATAATAACTAAGAAAGAAATAAAATAAATAGAATAATACTTACCTGCCGGAAGATGCGATGGAAGCCATAGTTGGAGTCGGATTAAATGCAGATTGATTGATGCCGAGAGTGTTGATGCTAAGAGTGTTGATGTCAGAGTTCGCAGGTTGATGGAGGAATTCACAGGTTGGTTGATCAGCGTTTCGAATAGCGTTCGGGATCTGGTCTTGAATGGTTGGCAAAAGTTGATGAAGGCGAGAGACGGTTCCAGAGACGGTTCGTCAACCGTTTCGGGAAACCGAATGATAACTGATAACGGATAACGGGAAGGTGACCGATGTCGGCAGGATTGCCGACGTCGGCCGATAGATGACTGACGTCGGTGACATCGGCCGGGTAAAGACCGTCGTCGGCAGATGTATAATGGGGATAGAGTCTAGTTTTAGCTCTATGCTCATTTTTACATGCTGCCAGGGTCAAGGTTGGTGAAACAAGTGATCGGCAAGGGTTCAATAGGCGAAGAAGAATAAGACAGGGAATGACCAGGGGAGTCGACACGATTTTGGTGTCTACATTTGCCCCTTTTTGTCTTGTTTGTTGTTCTGGATGAACTGCAAGACAAAAATAGGAGTGAGTGCCCCAGGTGAGGGATAAGGTCGATTTCGTCTTGTTGGTTGTTCGAATGAACTGCAAGACAAAAATAGGAAGCAAAATGCCCCGAGTAAGGATAAGGTGTATTCCCCCTCAAAGTAGGAGTCGAGGGAAGGGAACCGGGAATCGGGTGCTGATTTGACAAAGAGTGGATGAAAAAGGGGTGAGGGTGAACGCTGCAAAAGTCGTGATTGCACGTATACCACTGCACGAGATGGTCAGGCCAAAGTGTCGCAGGTCAAGGGTCGAGGAGTGCCAAAATTGAAGTAACCGGGCCCCAACATTTAGTCGTCTGCTGATCGGGTCACTTAATCTAAGCTGAAGCTCCAAATGGGTCATCACGTTCCAGGTATCCCGGGCTCAGGTAGTGCTCCTAGAAACACGAAAAAGTCACAAGTAGTGTGGATCAACCGGCTTGTGATCCTATACTTGTGAGGGTCCAAAAGGTCTGCGCACAATTTTGCTAACCAGTCATGAGGTAGCATACATGCAAAAACAACCAAGGCAATAATGTCTTGGAAGTGGTTGAGGTCGGAGGAGATAGGCATGATCTCCAATGGTTGGTGGTTGATGGATGGACGAAAGGATGAAAGGATGCGGCTGAGCTAACCCCAGAAGACCCCATGTCAACTGAGTGCTGCCTACATAGCCCTGGTGATAGGGCCTCAGGCCGATGTAGTTCTCCCTAGAAGGGAGGAAGGGTCAAAGAGATGGTGAGGAAAAAAAGATGTTGCAGCCTTTTCCAAATGGTGTATTCTGCAACATTGGTTGAGGGGTTTTTCATCCCTAGCAATATCCCATATGCGTGATGGATGTATGCTAAAAATGAATTGAGGTCTATTTATGCTTCAGCAAGTATTGGTTTATGCTTAACATAAATTGGGGTGAGTCGATAGTTTCCATGTGTATTGGTGTCCATAGAAACTAGGGTGAACAGGATAGGTCATGTTGATGGTCTGAAAAGAGAGTTGAGTTGAGTTGATTGACAAGTGACGAGGGTGAATGTGACCAAAGTGCAGAAGAAGTGAAAAGCATATTGCTCTTTCATTGACAAGGACCAAAAAGATAGCATAGATAGGGGTTATGAGAACCAAGAGCCCCATTCATGCGTGACGTCATTGACAATAGTGATGTTAGAGCGGTAATCGAATCACTTAGACATTAAAGTGAGCTCGAAGTCCCTTAAGCAGGTAATAGGAGGAGGAAAGAGGGTAACCCGTTTTAAGAGCAGAGATAACTTTGCCCCTTTTTATAGGAGACCCTGAGACAACTACAAGCCAAGTCTGTGACTCGTTTTTTTTTTGTTTTTTTTTGTTTTTTTGGCACAGACTGATCAATGCGGGAAGCCTGCATAGAGATGTCATTTGCTTGGTGGTCATGTTGCGAAGCTGATCGATGCGGGAAGCTTCTAAAATAATGCTGTTTATTGCCAGATTAGTCATAGCCATCCTTCGAGGGAGTGGTCTAGATTTTTGTTTAATATAAAGGCTTTTGAATAGCTGTCCTTCAAGGGAGCAGTCTATTTATTACAGCAACGATAGTACAGCTATCCTTCGAGGGAGCAGTCTATTTTTTTTTTGATTTTGATATTGATATAGTGACCATGGATATGTTTTGACATCTTGATTTGTTTTGATAGAAATGTGAGTCATGGACAAGATTGTAGAAGGTCAAGGGCTCCCTTTTAGTAGGACAAAGCATCCATACATCATAAAAGGGTTATAGGAATTGTTAAGAGGAATAGGGTTGAAAGGAAGTAGGACGAAGAGGAATGGGGATTGCTCAAGGGACGAGCTCAAGTTAAGTGTCAAGTGGACGAATACTCGACTAGCAGTAGAACGGTCGCAGATGCAACGCATTAAGAGGCTCAGGTTCTGGGCGTCCATCAAGAGAAGACAGACGGTAAGTCCCTGATCCATACTTGTGCGTGATAATAAAAGGTCTGAGCCAATTAGGAGCAAACTTGCCTCGTTTACTTCACTCCATGTTGGTCACGTGTTGATTCTCTTTGAGGACGAGGTCTCCGATGTTGAAATCTCGTTCTCACAGATTTTTGTCATAGGTGCGCTTGATGCGATGTTGATAGACATGGAGATGATTAAGGGCAGCAAGACGGCGTTCGTCAAGTAACTCAAGTTGAGCTAAGCGATCTTGACGAAAGTCATCGTTGGAAAGGATATCATGTAGAGAAATGCAGAGAGACGGGATCTGTACTTCAAGAGGTAAAATAGCCTCTGTTCCGTACACGAGAGAAAAAGGGGTAGCACCCATAGAGGTTCGGATGCTAGTGCGGTAAGCCCATAAAGCGAAGGGAATGTGAATGTGCCAATCCTTGCCTATGTCACTGACCACTTTCATGAGAATTTTGGTGAGAATTTTGTTGGAAGCCTCGGCCTGCCCATTTGCTTGTGGGTAGTAAGGCGAAGAGAAACTGAGTTTGATGCCGAAGGAGTCGCATAGCTTTTGGACAGTTTTGTTTTTGAAGGACTTGCCGTTATCAGTGATGATTTTATGAGGGACACCGAAACGACAGATGATATGGGTGTTGATGAAGTCGACGATCTTGTCGGCTTTTGTGGAGACAAGAGGAATGGCTTCCACCCACTTGGTGAAATATTCAGTGGCTGTGATGATGGATTGATGATGAAGAGACGAATGAGGGTTAATCTCACCGATGAGATCTAAACCCCACTGAGAAAAAGGCCAGAAATCTTGAGCAATTTGTAAGGCGTGACTGGGGAGATGAAGCAAGTTAGAGTGCTGCTGACACTTGATGCAACGCCGAACATAATCACTACAGTCTTGATGAAGGGTAGGCCAATAATAGCCCAGACGAAGGATGTGCTTGGCAACCGAATTTCCACTGAAATGTCTACCACAAATCCCATCATGGACTTGCTGGATGGCGTGAGATGCTTCAGTGGAGGTGAGACAATGAAGAAGGAGGCCGTCGAAGCCTCGCTTATAGAGAAGACCCCCTAGCATGGTATAGCGAGCAGTACGCTTGATAAAAGCTCATCGTGCATTACTAGAGAGGTTGGGAGGAGTGATAGAGAGAGATAAGAAGTCCACAAGTTGCTTATACCAAGCATCTTGTGGGCTTGGGTCTATAGTGTTGACATGATGAATGTGAGGAGAGATATATGAAGGCAACGGCACACGACGCACTGTGACAAAAAGTCTGGATGCAGATGAGGAAGATGGGATATGGGAAGTGAGAGAAGCCATAGTGTCAGCAAACTTGTTCGTAGATCGAGGAACAGTCTGCAAGAGGAAATGGTCGAAAGATGCAAGGAGAACGTCAGCACGATTTTTGTACCTTTGCAAAATTTCATTTTTACAGAGGTATGAACCGTTGACCTGATTGACGATGAGCTGCGAGTCGCCGAAGATGTTGATGGACTTGATGCTGAGAGAGAGGGCGGTCTAAAGTCCCAAAATTAAGGCCTCGTATTCGGCCATATTATTGGTACAATCAAAGTCGATTTTGAAATATAAAGGCATGGGCTCCCCTTCGAGTGGGATGAGAATGACCCCAGCACCTCCACCTAGTTGACATTTGGATCCGTCAAAGAACATAGTCATCTAATAGGTGGTGTCGTCGGAGGAAAGCGCAGTGATAGACTCGTCAGGGAATTCACACTGCGAAGGTTGAGTGTCAGGAAGAGGGGCATCTGCTAGTTGATCAGCGATGGTTTGCCCCTTGATAAATTTCTGCTGGATGAATTCAAGATCGAACTCAGCAAGCAGCATGAGCCACCGAGCCATACGTTGATTCTGATATGGCTTGGAGTGCATATATTTGAGAGGGTCGGTGTGGGTGATGACAAAAGTTTTGTGACTGAGAAGATAGTGGCAAAGCTTAGTAGCAGCAAAGACTAACGCCAAATAGAGTTTCTCGATATGGGTATACCGAGTTTCATAGTCGACCAGTGTTCGGCTGATATAATAAATGGCTTGCTGACGGTGATGCTCGTCTCGGTGCGCGATCATGGCACCTAACGAATGGTGAGTGGCTGAGATATAAAGGTAGAAGGGTTGGTCTTCTTCAGGTGGAATGAGAACTGGTGGAGAGACCAGATAGCGTTTTAAGGCTTCAAAAGCCTCTTGACAGTCCTTATCCCATGTAAAAATGACGTCCTTCTTAAGGAGATGATGAAAAGGTTGGCAGCGGTCAGAAAGCTGCAAGATGAAGCGGCGAATGGATTGGAGCTTGCCTTGCAAACTGCGAAGCTACTTGAGATTGGTCGGGGGAGGCATTTCGAGAATAGCGCGAATCTTGGTGGGATCTATCTCGATGCCACGGAAGGAAATGATGAAGCCGAGAAGCTTGCCAGAGAGGACCCCAAAGACACATTTCTTGGGGTTAAGACGAACATTGTACTGAAGAAGACGAGAAAAGATGATGTTGAGAATGGTCAGATGGTCATGGCGAAATTTGGATTTGCCGAGAAGGTCATCCACATAATCCTCCATGATTTTGTGGAGGAGATCATGGAAAATGTAGGTCATGGCACGCTGATAAGTGGCGCCTGCGTTCTTCAAGCCGAAAGGCATGACTCGATAGCAAAAAGTCCCCCATGGGGTGATGAAAGTAGTCTTGTGCTGATCTTCCGGAGCAATCAGGATTTGATTGTATCCTGAAAACCCGTCCATAAGAGATAGCATCTCATGGCCGGCCGTAAGATCAACGAGCTGGTCAATGTTAGGAAGAGGAAAGTCATCTTTAGGACAGGCTAGATTAAGGTCACGATAGTCTGTGCAGATCCGAATCCCCCCAGTTGCCTTAGTGACTGGGACGATGTTAGAGACCCACTATGGATAATCGATGGGCTGGATGAAGGAGACAGAAAGGAGATGCTGAAGCTCCTCCTTGACAAGGAGGGCAATGCGAGGATGCATCTTTCGAAGCTTTTGCCTGACAGGCTTAGCCTCTGGTTTGGTGACAATGTTATGGGTAACGATGGTGGGGTCGATGCCAGGCATATCACTGTAAGTCCAGGCAAAGGCCTTGCTATGGTCGGAGAAGAACTGGGTATAGTCAAGCTACTCCTGAGCGTCTAAAGATTGGCCGATCTTTAAGACATGAGGAACATCAGAAGAAGGAAGGTTGATGTCAATGGTTAATTCATTTAACATAACCTGGGTCTCAGAAGGAAGGGAGCGCTGGATGAAAGAATCATCGGCGCCCATGTAGGAAAGAATGGCGTCATCATCAATGCAGTGAACAGTGTGAATGGTTGCCGACTCATCTTCGATCATGGTGGGAAGAATGAGAGGGAGAGACTTGGATACTCCATTGAGCTGATAAGTCAAGGGGTCCAGGTGGATGGTGTTTATGGAAAAAAAAAACTAGGAGGAATGGAAACCACTGACTCCGTAGGTGAAGGTGGCGAAATAGGCGAGTGTGGAGGAGATTGGTCAAGGATTGGTTCAGGATAAAGGTCTACAGGGTCTTGAGTGGGGTCGTGATATCCCAAACCATACCGTTTCTTGGCGTCATCATCATTGAGCGGTTGGATAGGCTGATGGGAGCCCTGCTCATAGCGTCCAAAACCAAAACCCTTCCATGCACACCTGTAAAGGTAAGTATGTGCAAAGGCGGGGTTGCCAAGAAACGAAAAATCTGATGTGAAAGGTTGGGGTGAAGAAAGAGGATTACCATCAGTAGGAGCTTGATTAAGCCCTCCATAGACGAGGTTGGTGCGGAGGTGAGGGGGACCATAAGGTATGATCATCCCGATCCGATGGTCGTAGCTGGGGCTGTGATGAAGGCGTCCATACTCTTGCAGAGTTTGGAACATGTCTAAAGCCAGCAAGCGATACTCTCCCAATGAAAGTCTTTGGAAGACGTCTTCCATGGGGTCTGTGGTTGTCGCTTGAAGGGGAGGTGTAAGGGTGACCGCCTGTTGCGAACTGGTCGAAGCTTCCGCGGATGGAGGCGGTGCCAGGGTTGACGGCTTGATAGGAATGAGGACATCGTTTGGATGGTAGGTGGTATTGCATGTTTTGAAAGGCGAAGGGTCAGCGGGAATGGTATGGACTTGTCTGTCATGCTCAAACTTCACACAACGGTGCAGAGTGGAGGGGACACAGGCCATGGCACGGATCCAGGGTTGGCCCAGCAAGATGTTGTATTGGAACTCTCCTTCGATGATGTAGAAGAGCTCCGGGACTGTGCGTGGACCAACGCGAATATGAAGGATGACTGTGCCAATGGTCGTGGCAGTAGTGTCGTTGAAAGATCGTAAGATCACGTCAGTTTTGGAGACGCAATTCTTGGGAAGAGCCAACTGATCAAAGGCATGGGTGGAGATGATGTTGATGCTAGCGCCCCCATCGATCATAACATGTTTAATGTGTGTCCGATCGATGTAGGCAGTGATGAAGAGGGCGGCGTCCTGATCTTCCGTGTTGGATGTAGGAATCTCAGAATCGTTGAATGTTATGGAGGCAACAGGGGCTAAGGAGTGGACAAGGGCAGCAAGTGGCTGGGGATCCTCAGGTTGGACCTCCGCTGCCTGCAGGGCTTGGATGAGGGTCTGACGATGTTGGGGTGAGGTTTGGACGAGATCGTAGAGGGACATCTTCACAGGCGTCTGGTGAAGCTGTTTCAACATGGAGTCGTGGATTGGTCCAGAAGAAGAAGAAGAGGGTTGAGGCGCGCCAAGGATAGAAATCTTAGGCTTAGGTGGTTGAGGTGGATTGACAAAAGGGTAGGTCCAAGGGATGGCGGCTTTTTCTTTTGCCTTATCCTTTTGTGACCTAGTGGTGATATGAATGGCATTGATTTCAAAGATGGGAGGTGAAGATGATGAAGGGGTTGTAACCGGTTGATGAGATGTGGATGGGTTTGAAGAGATTGAAGGGTTGTGAGAAGGAGTCGGGGGGCAGTCGAAAGTGTCCTCAAAGAGAAGAGTGTCTTTCTCCAGATAACGGCGAATGACAGCCTTGAGGGCATAGCAAGTCTCAGTGTCATGTCCTGGTGTACGATGATATAAACAAATCTTCATGTCGTCGAACCAGGAAGGTTTAGACCCGAGAGGTTGAAAGGGCTTGATGGGTGGAAGAGTTAAGCTAGAAGTTTGCAAAAGTCGTTGCAAGATCAAAGAGTATGAGCCCACTAAAGGGTCCATGCTCATCGATGTATGCAATGTCGGTGACTTTTGCTTGGGCGAAATGGGAGGGGGTTTTCGTACCACCTTCTGGGTTGATGGTGCGATGACAGGCGGAGACGATACACTCTTCGTGAGAGGTATCACCCTTTTGGGAGAGGGCAGGATAGCGGTAGGTAGAGGAAGTAAAGGAGGCAACCGGTTTTGGATAGAGGTTGGAGCGGGAAGGACTCTGGTTAAGGTTGAAGGATGCGGGCCCAAAATGGAGGGCAATGGTGACGGAAGAGGAGGCGTTTGCCTCTGTGGTTTGGCAGTCTTTTGTGATTTAGGTTGAAGACTACTATTAGTTGAAGTTTGGGTTAAGTCCACCTTCACTTGTGGATGAGTGAGGTTGGAGACGGGGTGAACGCCAAGTGATTTGATAGGTTTAGGCAGAGTAGATGAGAGTTTTGGTTTTGATGAGGTTGATGAAGATGTAGACGGTTTGGAAGTGGAGATCGGATTTTTGTTGATAGTCTTAGGAGGTTCCGTCATGGGTGGATTAGTAGCATGAGATGAGAGGGCCCGGGCTTGTTGAAGAGCTGTGAGACGGTCCCACAATCCCTGATGTTCCACTTTCCTAGAAGGGAGAAGTTCGAGTCTCTCCACTAGTCGGGAAAATGGCTGAGAAGATGCGGGATGAGGTTTAGGCTCTTGAGAAGATGAAGGTGAGACGGATGTAGTAGTCTCGGGCCCAAAGCATGGTGAAGTTGTGACAGGTTCATGTTTGGTTGGAGATGAAGGAGAGATAGGTTCTTCTCTGGGTGGAGAAGAAACTGGTGAATGAAGCTCCTCCAGCGGGTAAAGGGCAGGGATGATAGTGCCCTCCACTTGTGGCCGAGGAGTAGGAAAGGTTGGGTCCTCCATGGGCAGCAAGAAGGAAGATGGTGAAACTGGCGGTGATGGTAAGGTTGAGGCGTCCTCCAAAATGAGAGAAGTTGAGGGAGAACTAGCCGGAGAAAGAGGTTCGTCCACATGTGATGGACTGATGGATGAACTCACCTCTTGGGGTTGGTTAGAAATGAGGGGCGAGACCGTATTGACTGTTTGAATATTATGTTCATGGGTATTGTCAGTCAAGGTCTGGACGTTGTTTTGGGTTGGTGGATGATTAGGGAATGGTTGTTTGAAGATATCAATACCCTGATTAGGAGGGGCGTTAGGATTGTCGAGGATGAGGTCACCCTTTTCCAACATGTCTTGGACTATGTTTTTAAGGGTTTTACAGTTGCCCGTGTCATGACCTTTAACACGGTGGTAGTGGCAGAAGTCATTCTCCCTATACCACGCAGGGATGGCACGTGAGGGATCAAATTGTGGTGGAGGTCGGATCTGAGGGAGATTGATGGCCCCTTGTTTGACGAGTTTTTCCAGCACAGACGCGTATGATTCTCCAAGTGGAGTAAACTGTCGCTGTATGTATCTCTGCTGAAATTGGTGAGTGGCGCTCATGGACGTGGATGGTTCAGGTTGATTAGTTGAAGGTGAAGAAGAGGAAGATCTAACAACCACAGCATTTGCTGAAGCTTTAGATTTAGGATTGGACGAGGAGGGCTTAGAAGAAGGATCATTGGTTTTGGAGTTGGGATTCTTACTCCGTAACTTGACTTTATTCTCCTCAACGGCACGTAACTCAAGTTTACAAGCCATCGTGAAGGCTTCATCAAAAGTGCGGAAGGTTTGAACCCTCAAGGTAGAAGAAATATGTTTAGCACAGGCTTGAGAGAAAAGTTCAATAAGCTCAGGCTGAGGTAAGGAAAATGAAAGTTGATTGATAAGGCTCCTCCACCGAGTGACGAAATCAGCAATAGATTCATCCTCGAACTGGCGAATAGAATAGAGGTCTGTGATAGAGACCTTCTTGGTGATATTGATGGAGAAATGATCAAGGAAGAGCTGGGCCAACTGAGTGAACGTGAGGATGGAATGGCTGGGAAGAGAGCTGTACCAGTCAAGTGCAGCACCTGAGAGGGACATGGGAAATGTGCGTAAGAGCAACGCATCGTCATGGGCGATAAGGTAACAGGCACGTCTGAATGCTCGTAAATGTTGTTATGGGTCTTCCTTACTCTGGAAACGAGAAAACTTAGGAAGTTCTCACTGGCTGGGATATGGTCTGATGGGGACAGAAGGATGGATGGGCTCGTTACAGATTTGTTCGTACGAGAGAGTGTTGCGTGAGCCGGTAATGGAGGTCTCTAGGTTGGACATTTTATCCATCAGCATCTTGATAATATCTACTGACGGATTGGCGGGTGGAGCACCTCCTAGATTGTGAGGCGCTTGAAAGAGGCTGGAAGAGGTATACGACGTAGTCGGTTGTATCAATAAGGGCGCAACGTACGGATGACTAGTCATAGGGACAGAAGAAGTGACTAAGGATGATTGGATGGAAGGCATGGCTAGGTTTGATGTTGTCATGGGAGGTTGGTTAGAGGTAACATGAGCTAACGGATGGGTAGCCACCCTAGTGTTGATAGGAGTAAGGGTGGGTGGAATAGAGATGACCAGGTTTTGAAAGGGGGTAGAAAGTGGTTGAGTGGACTGAGATTGATTGGGGGCCGAAACCCCGGTGAAAATGGGCCCAACGATGGAAGGAGAGGCCACACTTGGATGGTTGGTGAAAGGTTGGTCATTGGTTGAGGCAACAGCCTGGGTGTCTAAGGGTTGGACTACGGACGTTGTTGATACGACCGCCGTCGCGAGGAGAGAAGTCGGCATTCCATAAATTGGATTGCCAAAGGGGTCTCGCATTTGGCTATTCGCGAGATAGTGTTGCAGGGCTTTGGTATTGAGGTCCAAGAATCATGTGAAGTCTTGGTCCCCTTCTGGAATAATAGGCGTTTGGGTCGGAGATGGTCTGGTAGGAGTTCTTTCAGTTTCCGAGTTGAACTCCATTGTAGGGTTGGTTGTAGGCGGGGTAGATGGAAGAGGATGATGCCTCGCGTGATCGACTAGAGCCTTGGCTTGGCTACGAGTCAGAACCATTCAAGGCAAGGAAGAATGTCCTCACAAGCTCAAACAAGTAGATAAGAACCAAAAAGATGAAGACACAAGCAGATCCTAAAACCCTAGAAGTAAATTATTAGGATTATAGTGGCTTATGCCTTAGAATATGTGTGTAGAGGAAGATTGGCTGAAAAGTGGGTCCTAGAAGAAGGCAGTCTATGGATGGTTTCGGGTTTTGTTATGGTGCTCAAGAAATCTGTGTTAGCTTCCGTACAGGCCTGGTGCTAAGGAGCAAGCTCCCCTCACTTCACGATTCCAGTGGTTAGCTGGTTTTGCTTAGCCAAAATATACTTCCACTAGAGTTTATCCTCCACCAGAGAACGGAGTGGGCTTCCCCCTTGGTGATGAAATCCAAGTAGGGTCATCGGGACGGGTAAGGTATCCGCTGGGGGATGAAATCCCAGTCGGGCCTTGTCTCAGGTAAGTTTTATGTTTGTTTTGTGCAGGTGGTTTGGTCGTGTAACATCAAGTGATCTAGATTAATTCAATATGCGGTTTAATTACTATGTGTGGTCTAAAAGATGCAGGCAAACAGAGATGAATGCAAAGTGTTTTAATGTCCAAGTCGAAATGTTTGTTCGTATGAAGACGAATGGAGAAAGAGTCGAAGAATATGACTTTTAGCTAGTCTAGAAATGCAAGAAAGAAAGAAATGTTCGTTTTAGTTCTGCTTATGATGTCGTTTAAGAAGAGACGAAAGGAGGCAAAAAGGAAGAAACCTAATGCACCTAAATGAACGAAAGAAAGAAAGAACCCAAGGAGGACCTAGGGTCCCACCGGGCGTGCCAGAATGTTTCTATGCAAAATTGCTTTCTACATTCAAAGAAGAAATAAGAAACTAAAAGAAATGGTCAAGGCTAGAAGTACCTGATAAAGTCATGCGCACCGAAATCAGACGTTGAAAGATTCTCCTCTTTTGCTGTGGAGGAATGACACCTGCGAAGAAAAGGCTAAAACACAGAAAAACGTTAGTCAAAGATAGGGTGGGCTGTCAGGCGAACGCCCGATCCCGAAAGTACAAAGACTCCCTAGAAGGATATCAACCCACTGATAAAAAAGAGCAGAATATTGGACGAAAGTAGATGATAATGATAGAAATAAATGACAGAAAAATAAAGAGCGTACCTGATATGCAGCACTGTTCTGCACAGTCGTCGGCGTCGGTCTCTGTGGTGCCGACGTCGGTTAGGGAAGGTGCCGACGTCAGTTAAGGTGCCGTCGTCGGTCGGGGTAATGACCGGCGTCGGTAGGGGCAGGTTCTGGGAAAAGGTTCGGGACAGGGTCTGAGAGAGTTGGGACAGGTTCAGGGATGAGTCAGGACAGGTCTGAACAGAGTCGGGACAGGGTCTGGGAGAGTCGGGACAGGGTCTGGGAGAGTCGAGACAGGGCTGAACAGAGTCTGGGGGGTTTTAGTCTGGATAGAGTCGGGACAGGGTCTGGGAGAGTCGGGACAGGGTCTGGGGGGTTTTAGTCTAGACAGAGGCAGGGATGACAACACTGATAAATAATAACTAAGAAAGAAATAAAATAAACAGAATAATACTTACCTGCCGGAAGATGCGATGGAAGCCATAGTTGGAGTCAGATTAAATGCAGATTGATTGATGCCGAGAGT
>JARHVA010005765.1:30000-192500 GCA_037957365.1 Torreya grandis
TGTAAGAGAGAAAGCATCAATAACTGATGAAGTTTAAAAATATTGTTTGTATACATATGCCTCACTTTAATCTTATCATGTGTTATGCATTTGTTACATGGGATGGTGCTTCAAGAAAATAATGTAGCAGCCCATAATGCTAAGCCAATAAATTACAATAAGAACATAAATTTAAATGATATTAAGGGAATAAATAATGTAATTTATAAAAGTATGGTATATGTACCTTGAATTACCTTTATCATTTAATGGTTGTATATTATATTTATAATTTTGATCATGGAGGCCGTATTAATTCTTTTGGACAAATCCTAGGGATAAAAAGCTAAAGCACAAACACAAATAAATGAAGTTAAATCAAAACACTAAAATTTATATAAATAAAATAAATCACTTGGTAATTTGGTAAGATAGGGTGATTAATTCTAAGTTAGAACCAAAAAGTACAAATTGATATTGAGATTAAATTGGGTAACCAAAAAATCCAAGGCTAATAAATGATCAAAAATCTCAAATAAAATGTACCTTGAGTAAGAAAAATAACAAACAAGATCAAACCAAGGACATGTCAAAGTAAAATAATAAATCTAACATCAATGTAAAATAAGTTACAAACCAAAATTTAACCAAATATGAAAAAGAGGATAAAGTAACACAACATCTATGACTTGGAAGTAGCAATCCAAACTCACTCAACAATGGAAAAAATAAAATAGAGAAATGGAATAGGATTATTAGCCAAAAGAGTGATAAACAATTTTTATAATTTTTAAAAGAAACCAAGGAAATCCAAGAAGGATAAATCAATGGTGTAAGGAATTAATGCATAACCACTTAAAAACACATTTTATTATTAAGATAAATAGAACTAGAATAAATTTATTGGTAGTATGTTCTAAGAAGATGTGCAAAAGAGGCAATAAATAAGTTGGAAAATAGATTTTGAAATAAACTTGTCTATCAAGGGGGGAAAGGAAATGGGTGCTTATGGAAATCTAGGATATACAAAGGTATAAAATCTTTATCAAAATCAATAAATTTGAATTAATTTGGTAAAATAAGAGGACATTCGACATTAAGGACTCTAATGAACTTCCCTTAAACACAAAAATTTGGATTGTCTAGTGAAGTATAAATATCATCCCATGAAGGTTATATGCATGAAAAGTAAAATAGACCTACATTCCCACAACATGTTCCCCATTACTAAGGACCCCTCATAGAGCCATTGGTATACTATAAATATTGGGTACATTTGTAATAAATTAGGTAACACTTTGATAATTATAAATCTTCTATCCCAGTATATTCACCTACCACACCCAAATGGACCTTGACTCTAGAATGAGGCCAACCATGGAGTTTGAATTTTGACTAGAATAGGTGTGCTTAATAATCACATATTTTGGTATGATTTTGAATTTTGATTTATTATTACCTTTTTAGCATTGCCTTTTGTTTTAAGTTATTTGGATTTTATATTTTTATATATTTTTTATTCCTCTTCCATATAAATTTGGAATAACCAATCATGGGTTTAAAAAATGACTATCACTATAAAACTTAGACTTGGTAGCTAAAGAAAAGAACTTAAATAACATGTTCTATGAGTCTTGTACTTTCATGTTAATTAGGAATTTTATCTTGAAACTAATATTGGTCTACCCTAAGTGGATTAAAAATAGGGGAGACAAGGAGAGTGAACATGAAATAATTGAGTAACCACAAATCACGAAAAATGTGACAATGTGAAAGGGATACAATGATAGGTAAGTATGAGTCTAAATTAAAATAATGGAATTGTAGTGAAACATGAATAAATATTTTGTTTTGAAAGTGTTACCAATAAATAAACAAAACTTATGTTGACATTTTGAGATCACAATCTACAACCAGTACCTTAATTTATAAGAAAAACATTACGGTTTAAGCTAGTTTTGAAAAATTTATATATTTTATGAGTAAAACCTGATCATATTCAAGGTCTTACACTATAAATCATAAAATATAAACTAAAATGAGAAAAAAAATGTTATTGTGAGGAAGGATTGGTCCCATCCAAGGTCTTATACTATAACTCGAAAAAGAAAAAATAAATAAAGAATGAAAATAAACTTTTAAAATGATAAAATCATGATCAAAGGGAAAATGTTAATACTGTACTATGAAGTAGAACATATTCATGAGGATGGTTGATTCCTATCCATGGTCTTATGATGTCACTCATGAATTAAATGAAAGTAACAAAGATATACCAAAGGATCAATGATAGGGGCTAAGGATATATAATATAATGTACTAATGTAAATTGGATATATTTGGAGGAAACCTACCAAAAGTGTTAGTATTTATATTATATGAAAAGGAAATTAAATATTTAACTAAAATATTTATTAAAAAATTGAGAATTAGTATTTTATTTGAAGAGGTGTCCTTCATTAGCTTGTAATCTTTAGGTACTAGGAGCAATAATGACTTTTATTAAATAAGGACCCCACCATTTTTAGGAATATTTTCTTCCTTTGTCATGGATATTATCTAGTTTGAGGACTACATCACAACCATTAAAAATTCATTCTTTGACCTTTTTATTATGTTGTTATAAATTCAAGACTTGTATTGGTGATTATGTTGTAAAACAACCATATGGGACTCATGAAGATGAGCCTCATGTAATTATTCATCAAGAACTATACCATGAAGAGATATACATAAAGACATGAGTTCAACTTCTAATGGTAAGATTGATTTAGACCCATATAATAGTGAAAATGATTTTGCCCTAGTAGTAGTGCATATGCTAGTGCAGTAAACCCAAAGTGAAGGATATATATCAAGGTGTTAATCAGTAGGAGATTCTTATAATTATAAAAATAAATTAGTGTATTTTGCTTAAACATTACATTGAGGATGATACAATGTTGAGAATTTATGTCAAATTTTGAATTTTGCACATAATTGTTTCTTATCTTTATTTTTGAAGTTGGCACCTTTGGATGATATGATGTTATGGGGATATCAAAAATAATACATGATTTGATTGAGAATAAATTTGGAAATAATAATAATAGTGATATTACAAGTGGCATGGATTATACCCATTTTTAAAAATATTTAGTTGCGATTATAATGAATAAAAGACCATCTTATGATCTAGGTAATTTGATAATGAGATCTAATACCCACATAGATAATGGTCGAGGAGACTGTACTATTTGGATTTTGGCCAAAGGAGCATGAATTATATCATCATGGAGTTGACAAGGATTACACGTTTTATCAAAAATAATAGCATATTTTTTCTATTGTAGGCCAAAATCTACCCATATTCAATCATTTGTGTGTTGTATCATGGCCACTATAGTCACCACCACAAATATCCCTATGTGATTATTCTAGGAGAGCAAGAACTTCCTCTTGCATTAGATACGATTGTAGGGTTCCTTATGTATTACATTGGTAAAGAGTGTTTTATGAAGGTACATAATTGAAATATTATTTATGGATTCAAGTATTTTAATTAAAATCCATGTTTCGAGGGTAAGTTTGATGTTCAATAAATTGTATTATGTTTTTATACCATGGGATTTGTCAAATAGTAATTGCCCCAATGTGCCAAATTAGAGAATAATTTTTGTGTTTTAAATAACATGTTTTCCTATTTGGATATGAAATTTAGAGTTATGAAGTACTTGGTGAGGGTGAAATAAAGATGTTGATGAAGTGAGAGTATCAACTATATAATATTTGTCTCTTGGAATTGGTTCCATGTTGAAAGAGGCAAATTATTAGGCAAGTGTAGTACCAATTTGATGATATGCGATTAATTTATCACTTTCACATTGATAATCTCCACTAACTTGATGGCATATAAGTTGAGAATCACCCAAAGCATGTAAATATGGGATGTCTAAATTAATTTTAGTTTGCATGCTTAGTATTACAATTTTATATTCATCCATGTTATTGGTGACATCAAAATTTAATCATAATGCTATTATTATAATTTTTACATGTGGGTTGGTTAGGATAAAACCTTCCCCAACTCATTGAAGGCATTTTGCACTATCAAGTGATGTTTCCAAATATCTTCATGAAAGTCAATTGTAACTTCTGGTAATTATTTGATGACTAATTTATATTTAGTTGTATTAGTGTAATCATTTTATTTTAGATTATTTAATTATATATCAATAGTGAAATTGTGAAAATAATATTCGAGATAAATTATCTGGTTAAGACCTTTAATATAAAGAATTTATTCATCGAGGAGAGTATCCTGAAGGTGGTTTGTAGCTGGTATGGAAGCCATCATGAGTTGGTCTATGATGACTTTTCCTTTGATAGATTTTTGTGTAACAATTCATAGGTCAAATTACATAAATAGGATCATCCATTTACTAAATATATATCCAAGTAATAAATGTTTAGAGAATAAAGGATGGAGTGGATAGGAATGGATAATGACCTAAGTGGTTTGATAGATCATTTAATGATGGATATTTTCAATTGTGAAATATATAGCAAGGTAATTAGGTTTTACCTTGGTATAACATTTTGCACAATTGATTAAACCTAGAATAATATAGTAAATAACATAGTCTCTATTAGTATCATATTATTGGGAAAGAATTACCCCAATTGATATAGGGGTAGAGGAAGTATATATAATTAATGGATAATAATTTGAAAATGGATGAAGAGTGGGAGAATGAAGCAAAGATTCTTTGATGATATCAAATGATTTTTGGCATAGAACCATCCATTCTAGAGCATTAAATTTTTTAGGAAGAGAATTTACACAACAAGTATGGTAATCCATTTATGGAATAAAATGGATAATTTACCCAAAATTTCCAAGGTATGTTCATATGTCAAGAATAGAGTAAGGAATAGGCATGTTGATTATATCTTTGGTTTTACTGGGATCGACATCAATACCTCAAAGGGAAACTAGAAAACCGAAATGTTTACCGTATGTAACTCTAAAAATGCATTTATATGTATTATGTCTAACTTTATATTTAATGAGTCAATAAAATATGATAGATAAATTATGAATGTGAGTTTTATGACTTTTATATTTGGAAATGAGGTAATCCAAATAAGTTTAAACAATTTTGTGAATAATATCATGAAAAATATGGTTCATTGCATGTTGATAGGAGGATCCAAGATTTTTGAGACCAAAAAGCATTTTAATGTAGCAATAAGTGCCCCATTTTGTAGTAAATGTTATTTTATGTTGATCTTCATAAGCTATATCAATTTGTTATATCATATGAACTTATCCATAAGTGATAGAATTTCATACCCTGTAATAGGAAAGATGACAACATCTATTTAAGGTAATGGAAAATATTTTGGACACATTAAATTTAGATTATGAAAATCAATGCATATTAAAATAACCATAATGAAATTTTTATGAATGGGAATAATTTTTAATACCCATTCTAAGTAGTCCATGGGTTTAATGAATTTAGAATCCAAAATTTGAATGATTTATTTGTGACATAAGGTATAAAATTTAAGGGGTGATTTTCATTTCTTTTGTCTAATGGGTTTAACATCTAAATATGTGATGATGCTATTAATAATGATGCTAGGATCAATACCCAACATTTATTCATATGACCAAGCAAATGACTCATGATATTTATCAACAAAAAAAATAAAGTTATCATGATCTTCAAGAGTGATATCTTTATAAATGGTAATAGGTTGAGGACATATCGATTATCATATTCTTTTTCTATAGTTTCCTTAATGAACATAACATTTTCATCTTGGAAATCATTTTCTTGGTGTGGGTTTTATGTACACCAAAGCCATAACAAGGTAGCCTCTAACATTTTAGGACCTCAATGGAGTTAAACTCCATTCGAAGGCATGAATTGTAATTATACAGTCTATTTCAACTTATTGATGGAATAGTAGGTAGGGCATGCATGTTGTTGATAATGTTTTTGGATGGAGGTATGGTTCCCAAAGGATTGTGAATTTTTATGTGAATTGGATTGGTGGATGGCTTATGATATAGAGTGTGTAGGTCTAGAAATAAACTCAAAAAAAGGAGGGAAGGGTAAGGTAGAAAATAACCATTCTATGGTTTTCAAAAACTATTTCCCTGGTTGGTTTCTAAAGGGAAAACTACTCTCACAACCTATGCCTATTACTATCATCACTTGCACACACATAGTCAGACATGGATAAGAAGTCTAAGGAGATAAAGATGTAGGAAATTCAAAATCCTTAGACAAATGTTTATTTTTTTAGATCATCTATTTTACACCCTTAATCAAGAAATTATGGCTCTGACTAGTGAAGTATCTAAGGAAACTATTACACACACACAAAATTACATCAAAGAAAGCATTCATGAACAATAAATTTTTTGAATCAATTTAAACTTGATTATCTTAACCAAACTTTCAATAGTTATTGCACATCTATATATTAGTATATCAATCAAAGTAATCAAGAATCCATTTTTAACTTTTACACAATAATGGTTATTGAAATAGACAACTAATGAAACTAATAACTAACTACAAATAAATTGGAAAGAAAATACACAAACATATTCATTGCTGATAAAAATTTATGTTGCTCATGTATTCAAAAATTATCTAAAAAAAATATAAGTTTGATTGTAATTGTTTATATAGACTTGGGGAAAGGATTGCCTCATCCTCTAAGTCCATGCAAGGTCATTATATGTGATAGTTAAAACATGAGTTCTAACTGTGGTCTAAAATCATATAAGAGTTTACTTATAGTTATCTATTTAAAATATTCTTTGACAAAGCTAGCATCATGTGCATATGTATAGAGATAGAGAAAAAAATTAACAATTATAGATTGAACTATATGTAAACTAAAAATAGATGCCCCATTCACTAAAACTTCACATGGCTTATTTTATAGGTTATGAGAGCAACCTATCGATATTTTAGATTAGCCACCTTTGAATGGAACTCTGACATATGCATGGCCCAAAATCACTTTACCAATATTTTAGACTGAGTGGTACTAATGTTAGCTATGAATAATCTAAACTATGTATTACATACTTGCCTATGCCTTTTATAGAATATAGATCTTCACTTTTATATTTTTTATTTATATTAAGACATGTGTGTTCATACTCTATATGTAACTATGAGATCCAATGTATATTGATAGATATAGCTCAAGTTTCCAAAGAACTAAGTATTATTCCATAATGTCTTGCTAGATTTCAAAGTGTGACATGTGTTAACACCTAATTGAGTCTAGGATCTTTGAAAAGTCCATGTTGATATTACACCATTGATATACTTATTCCAAAGTTAAAATAGTTTATATATCATAGTGTTTTGACTCATTGATTCCTATGTGCTTGACACTTATCACTCCCTATTTTTCTTTACTTCATATGTGTGCCACTTGGTAGTTGGTCAGGGATTCTAATCTCTATGTACTAGGCTCCCTATATTTCACTATGGGTCATTGATGTATATACTAGGCTCCCATGATGGTGACACTTATCATTCTCAAGGAGCTTTGACATTTCAACTCACTGTCACATCATTTGATAAAATGGGCTTGAGTAGACACGTGTCATAGGATATATATTTGAATCCAAATGGGGTTTTTATGAATTTAAATTTGACATCTACATGACCATCAATTGATGTCCTCATAACCACTAAATGACATTTGTATGACTATAAAATTTAACTTCATAAATTAGTCCATTATTGGGGTTAAATTTGATGTTAGCATGACTATTAAATGACATCTACACAACTATCAAATTATGTCCACACCAATATCAAATTTAATATTGTCTATTCGACACATTTTTGAGGTTAGATTTGACATTCGCACAACCATCAACTAACATCCTCATGACAATCAAATGATGTATGTACGACTATTAAATTTAATCTCATCAACTTGACACATGTCATTTCTTTAGGACTCCCTGGTTCTACAAATATAAGGTAAAAATGACTTAGCATAATACTTTTAGAAAATATGTATAAAGGACCCTGCATGAATATTTTATCCTAAGGTTTTAGTATTAATAAAATACAATTTGTGCCTAGGCTAAAATATTATATTAAACTCAATACATAATTAAAATGTTATCTAATCAAGGATGGCACTTGGTAGTATGGTATTGGTTTTGGCGTAATTGTTGTGGGAGAATTATTTTAGGATTTTTTTTATGGGGACCCTAATTTAATCAATCAAATTATCTGAGGCACAAAGTCTAAAGGAATTCTATTGGGGGAATTCTTTTAGACAAAATGTCTAAAATAATTCTCCCAAAGACTTAATTCTCTTGGAAAAAATGTCTAAAGGAATGCTTGAAGGAATGCTCTCAAAAGGGATGAAGGGAAAAATCTTTTAGTTAAAATGTTTGAAATAAAAGGTTGGTGTGAAGGGCCAAAGGGCTAGGGAAAAAATTCTTGAAGGGCCAGTCTTGGATGGGAAAGGGCACATGATAAAGTCTTGAAGGGTAAGTGGCCACTTTAAAAAGGGATAAAGGGTCTTTTTCAAAAAATATGAAGGCTCAGCTTAGAAATAATAAAATGCATGTTCCCTTGGGGGAATTGTTTTGGGATCTTTATGTCAAACAAAATGTCTGAGACACAAAGTCCAAAAGAAATGGGCTAGGAAAAAAAATTTGAAACGATAGGCTCATAGGGTAAAAATCAATGAGACAAAAGTCCCAAAGGGTATGTTCAAAAGGGCCAAAGGATTTACTTTGTAGTGAAAATACCTGAAGGGTCTAATTTTTAGGGTATATTTTGATGGTAAAGGGCCCTTACAAAAGTCTCAAAGGGTACATTCAAAAGGTTGAAGGGTGTGTTCATAAATTTCAATGCTTTTGTCCTTGACAAAACTTCTGAAGGGTAATTTGGAGGGAAAAGGTCATTTCAAAAGTCTTGAAGGAATTACATTGAGGGAATTATTTTAGATAAAATGTTTGAAATAATTCTCTTGAAGACCTAATTTTCTTAGACAATATGTCTAAAGGATTTTAATTAGATTAGGTAAAGTGTCTCAGATGAAATGTCTAAAAGAAAGTTTCAAAAAGGCATAGGTGTGTGAAAAAAGTCTTGAAGGGTAGGTGCATAGGGGCTAAAGGGAAATCAAAATTACCAAAAGGAATCCTATTAGAAAAATGTTTGTAATAAAAATGTTGAAGGATATATTACACAAAGCTCTAAGGGTAGGTTGGGAAGGTTAACCAATTCTATCAGAGGAATTGTTTTGAATAAAATGTACACAACAATTTCTCCAATAAATATAAGTATACAACCCAAAAGATTTCAAGAATTAATGCATGATAAAAATACCAATAGGATAAGTCCAAAACAATAAGTTTGAAAATACAAATTGCATAAGCCCCAGAAGAATAAGTCCCAAGAGGATAACAAAGTTAGTCCATGAAAACATAACTCCACAACAATTAGCTTGAATTAATAAACTTGATATAAAAAAAGATTTAGTTTATAGAAACACAATACCAATGCCATCTTGCCAAAGTATAAAAGGTTAAATCATGAAGGTAGGTAATCATGGATTGTTTTGAATGGTGTCATAATTGAATACTTTTACCAAGAATGAGGAAGTTGCTCTGAGAGTAATTCATAAAAATTTGTAAATTTTTCTTGTTTTATGGGATCAAATGCACTTATCACTTTAAATACCTATTACAAGTGATAATTTTGGGTATAGTTGTAGCTGATAGGGACATTCTAGTAATGTTTTGTTTTATAATTATACCAACTCACTAGGGTTCCATATCTTCTCTTTAGATGGCATTGGTATTGCGTTTTCTCCATTAATGTTATAAGATAGGTAGAGACATCCTTGTATTCATTTAATAGAATTTTGTGCCTTTCCCTAATATTTTAGAATAAAAGATTAGGGTTACTCATTAGGATATCCCAGACATAATAAAAAAATAACTCTTCCCTATGACACATATGTTTTGAGAGGTCATCATTATTACTCATGTATTCAAGAGAAACATAATTCAAAAAAACAATCCTTGAAAGTGCCTGCTAAGGTGGATATTATATCTAACTTACAATGTTGAAATTCATCATCCTCTATGAACTCATTATGGGAAAGGTCCTCAAAGATGATTCAAAATCATAAGTATAATCATGAACAACATACTCCTCAAAAACATCATCTAAACTCTCACTTTGAGTGAGACCTTCAATATTTGAATGGATCATCTCTTGACTTTCCAAATCATGAAAAATAATTTGTTTACCTGGGGTTCACTATTTTTGATTTTAGGAGTGAGAGATTCATTAACTATTATTTCTAGATGGATCATCTCATCTACCACATGTTGTTGATCCTTTTATTATTGTTATTTTGAGTTGAATCTATGATCATAATCTGAGTAATCTACTTATTTTGAATAGTTATACTCTATAAGATATGTAACTTCATGGGAATCATATGTGAAATCAAAGGTCTTTTCTTCAATGCTAAGTAATGTTGATGTCCACACACATGGGGGTTCTTGGTTAATCACATAATTAGCCCATTATTCTGCACATTAGAGTTAGGCACCAAATTAAATTCAACATTTATTAAATCAAGGAATGAGCATCTATGTGAATTAACTCCATTAAAAGGGAGCTCAAAGAAAGAATCAAATTTTTTGATGGAAGCCAACATACCTTTTCCATTTTCCCCATGATAAAAATGCATACATGTCTTAGGCATTGAATAATCTAAAATATCAATATTGGAGCTTGCATGACTAGAGGAGAATAAGTCAGGATTATAATCATCAAATGAGTCTTCTGATAGAGATTGTAAAGCAAAATGATAGTCATAAGAGTCATAAATTCCATATTTCAAGATAATATATTTTCTTGTAAGGGAAATTAATTGATCCTTTACCTAGGCATATTTTATCTCATAAAGTTGTTACAAAGTTTAGTAATGTTCCTTTAAATTGACAGTTTCCTCACTGTCATTATTTTTTCTTTAATTATCTCATCAAATATAGAGATGGAATCAACATGATCTAATTCTCCTAACTTGATGGATTCCTCTTCTTGTTGCTGGTATCTCAATTTCTATTGTAAAATTAAAATTTATTCATTTATGGCTACAATACATTCTTCTACCTCTTTTATGATCCAATCATCCTCTCCATTTGGGATATATTCTTCCTTGTGTACATTTTTTGGATTAAAAATAAACCCTTCCACTATATTCCTTTTTGGGAACAATAGAAAGATCTCTCTTTGGACAAATTTTGTATAATTCTTATCCAATATACCTAATGCAGAGAACCCTATACAAGATGTTAAATTATTTTTTAAACCATGAGCATAAATATTTTGACTAAATCATATTAAAAAATATTCCTCAAGATCGCTCAAACTAGTAATAGAACTAAGTGCCAAACTTGTAATCCAATCATGCATCTCATCCCCCAACATGAAAGGGAACAACTTGCAGATTACATCCTCAAATTTTACATCCATAACATGCATAGTATATGTATAAGCAACAAGATGTCCTTAAATAGTTCTTGGGTGATGATAATGGAACCTAGGAAGGTATTTAAAAGGGTCATCAGGGAAATCATGTTGAATACTTGGTATATCCATGTGTTTTTTATCAATCCAATCCACTCTCAAAACTTTTACTAAAATTGAAGGTGATGGCCCTCTTTCTAGTGTTAGTTAATTGTTGGTGTAGGTTTTATGTACACCACAGCCATAATGAGGTAGCCTCTAACATTTTAGGATCTTAATGGAGGTAAAATCTACTCCAGGGTAGAAGTTCTAGGTATACGATCTATTAAAACCTATTGATGGAATAACTGGAATGGCATGCAAGTTGTTGACAATGTTTTTGGATGGAGGTGTGGTTCTTAAAGGACTATTAATTTATATGTGAATTGGATGGGTAACTAGATTTTTATCTAGAGTGGGTAGGTCTAAAAAAAACTCAAAAAAATTGATGGAAGGGTAAGGAAAGAAAGATATATTTTTTGATTTTTAGGAGCTACTTCCCTGGATGGTTTCTAAAAGGACAAGTGCTCTTAGAACCTATGCCTGTTTCTAGCAACACTTTCACATACATAATCAGACATAGTTAATAAGTATAATGAGATAAATATGTAGAAAATTCACAAGCCTTATATAATTTGTTTTCATTTTAGAGTAGATGTTTCACACCCTTAATCATAATATTATGGCTTGGAGTAGTGAAGTATTTGAGGTAGCTATTACACACACATAGAAAAATACATCCAAGGAAGCACTCATACATAATAAAAATTATGAATCAATTTGAACTTGAATATCTTAACCAATATATTTACCAATATTTCAATAGTTTTTGCTCATCTAAAAATTAATATATCAATCAAAATAATCAAGAATGCATTCATAACTTTTGCACATTAAAGATTATTGAAACATACAAATAATGAAAGTAACAACTAATTACATAAAAATTGGAAATAAAATACACAAACACATTCACTAACCATAAAAATTGATGTTGTTCCTATATTCAAAAATTATCTAAAAAAAATTCAAGTTGCATTACAATTATTTATATATACTTGGGGAAAGGGTGACCTCATCTTCCAAGTTCATACAAGGTCATTACATGTGATAGTTAAAACATGAGTTCTAATTGTGGTCTAAAACCATATAAGAGTCAAATTATAGTTATCCATTTAAAATAGCCTTTTCCAAATTTATGTAGCATGTGCATGTGTATAAAGATAGAGGAAATTTTTTAACAATTATAGATCAAACTATAAATAGATGCACTATTTACCAAAACTACACATGCCTCATTTTATAGGTTTTCAGAACAAACTATTGATATTTCAGATTATCCACCTTAAAATGGAACATTTACATATGCATGAAGGACTAGAATCACTTTATCAATGTTTTAGAACCAATGGCACTACTACTAACCATGACTAATATGAACTGTGTAATGCATGCGCACCTATGCCTTTTATATAATTTGGATCTTCACTTTTATATTTTCCATTTAGATTAATACACATGTGTTCATACTCTATATTTAACTATGATACCTAATGTATAGCAATATATATATCTCAAGTTTATAAAGATCTAAGTATTTTGTCTATAATGCCCTACTAGCTTTTGAACTATAACATGTGTCAGCACCTAATTGAGTCCAAGATATTTGAAAATTCCATGTTGATATTTCACTATAGATTTATTTATTCTCAAGTTGACACAATTTTAGATCTTAGTGCTTTCACTCATTGACTTCTATGTGCTTAAAACTTGTCACTCCTTATTTTTCTCTACTTCATATGTGTGGCATTTAGTAGCTACTTAGGGATTCTGACCTCTATGTACTAGGCTCCCTATTTATTCTTGTAGGTCACTGGTTTTATGTACTAAGCTCCTAATATGGTGACACTTATCACTTTCATGGATATTTGAAATTTTAACCCACTCTCATATCATTTTAACAAATGGGCCTGAGTAGATGCATGTCATAGGATATTGATTTAAATATAAATGAATACTTTATGAGGTTAAATTTGACATTAATTCAATCATCAACTAATGTCCTCACAACCATCAAATGATGGCTACATGACTTTAAAATTTAATTCCATCAACTAGTCTATTGCTAAAGCTAAATTTGGTGTTTGCATGACTATCAAATGATGTTTGTGTGACTATCAAATGATGTCTAGATAACTATCAAATTTAATCTCATAAGTTGGATAAGTTGCCAAGGTTAAATTTGACATTTACACGATCATGAAATAACATCCTCATGAAAATAAAATGATGTCTATGTGGCTATCACATTTAATCTTGTCAACTTGACATGTGTCATTTATTCATGATTCCCTTCTTTTGCAAATAGAAGCAAAAAATGACATAAAATAATACTTTTATAAAATATGTATAAAGGAGCTTACATGAATATTTTTACCTAAGTTTTTAGTATTAATAAAATATGATTTGGGCCTAGACTAAAATATTAAATTAAACTCAAAACACAATGAAAATGTTCTCTAAGCAAGGGTGCCACTTAGTAGTATGGTATTGGTCTTGGGGAAATTGTTGTGAGAGAATTGTTTTGGGCATTTTGTTGTAGGGACTCTGATTTCATTGGACAAAATTTCAAAGGAACAAAGTTTGAATGAATTCCATCAAGGGAATGTTTTTAGATACAATTTCCATAATAATTATCTTGAATACTCAATTCTCTCAAACAAAATGTCTAAACGAATTCTTGAAGGGATGGTCTTAAAAGGGCTAAAGGGCAAAATATTTTGGAAAAAATATATGAAAGAATTGGCTGAAGGACAAAGTCCTGGGATAAAATTCCCAAAAGGTTGGTGTGAAGGGCAAAAGGGCCTAGGATAAAATTCTCAAATGGAAAGTCTTAGAGGGGAAAGGGCCTAGGAAAAAGTCCCAAAATGTAAGTGGCCACTTTAAAAAGCTTTGAATGGTCATTTTAAAAATATCCAAAGGGTCAACTTAGAATGTATGAAGGGCATGTGCACTTGGGGGAATTATTTTGAGATCTTTGTATCAAAACAAAATTCTAGGACACAAAGTCTGAAAGAAATGGACTACGGCAAAATTTCCCAAAGGATTGGTATCTCCTTACGATTGGTGCCCTTAAATGCATAACTAGTGAGGTTTTGACTATTGGGCTAGATTTGAATAGTAGATTCTAGTAGCTATTCTCACCATGGTTTTCCCCATATTGGAGTTTCCACATATACACATGGTGTCATCTGAATGTGTGTGTGTGTGTGTGTGTGTGTGTGTGTGTGTGTGTGTGTGTGTGTGTGTGTGTGTGTGTGTGTGTGTGTGTGTGTGTGTGTGTGTGTGTGTGTGTGTGTGTGTGTGTGTGTGTGTGTGTGTGATATCTACATATTTTTTATAATTTTCATATGATTTTTAATCTATTTTGAAAGGTATTAAAAAATGACTAAGTTAATCAATATACTAATTTATCCCCTTTCAGTAAATAGTTATGTTACAACATGAATAAGAGGGTACATGCCACCATTTGTTTTTGTCGATGTCATCATTACATAGGGTGAAGTTACTATTTTAAGTCACTATTTATAAAAAATAAAAGATCATAAATAAGGAAAAGAAAAATTTACATCACCATTACACAAGGCAAAGTAATGATATTAAAAATAATATAATGATAGTATTTTTAAGTAAAAAAGTCTAAAATTGAAGATAAAATGATCTTTTTAATAAATATAAAGGTTTCACATCATTCATCTTGGCCATATGAGATGTGTGGTCCTCTTAGATGTTTCATTATGTAGCTTAGGAGTCTAAATAACACCGAAATGATGATTAGTTTCTTATTAGTGAATCAAGTATAAATACAAGTATAATAGTGAAATGAAACTAAACACTCTTGACTAATAACTAGGGGAACACAACATAATGGATAAAACCATGAATAAGAGATAAAAACACACAATAATTTTACCTCCCTTGCCAAAATTAATGTCCACTTATTTCAATAATATATGTTCTTACTTATTTTATGGAATTATAAACTTTTATCAATGCTTCTCCATGTTGGTATAACTTCTCCAATAGCCACATATGGCTTTGCTTTTCTAGGCTTCGATTAGTGTGAAGCTTGGTATCATATTGGCATTATAACATTACTTTTATATATTTTTGAATCATTCCTTTGGGATAACCTTACACATAAGAGTTTGTGTAGGTGAAATGAGGGAACTTGTATTTATAGTTCTTAAAACTAATTTTAAACCTAGGGAGGTTAGGTTTAGTTCTAACTTTGGTTGAGTCATAAATAAACTAGGTTGAGTCAGGTTAACCCTAGGTTGGGTCAAAACATTCATGAAGGCTTGAAAACTTATTTTCAGACATTTATGAGCCATGATAACTCACTTTATATATTTATGAGTTTGTGACTCACTTTTTATTGAATTTTAAGAACTAAAAAAATATTTTTTAGCTTCCACGACTTTGACCTCATACTTGTTGAAAATTTCCTTTTTTAGATAAATGTAATTCACTAATTCAACTTGGACTTTTTACTTAAGAATGGTAATTGAGATTTGAGTTTTAATTAATCTTGATTAATATTTTTGGCTTTTGGAAATTATATTTAATGTTTTTAATAAATAGCTCAATGGGCCAAGAATGTCAAATTAATAGGTCACAATCTGACTAGGGTTGAAACGAAACTAGATTATTGGTGCATAAAGGGTAATACCCCAAATAAGCAAGCCTTGCCACATTTTTGAGTAATTAAATCCATTACATGGATGAATTTGGGCCATCCAGGTGATTTCTAGGCTTAAATTACATCATTTTCTAGAAATAAATATGAATCTTTATTTTGGCACAAAAGTGGCAAAAAATGAATGTCTATACTTCAAGGAAATAAACATCATAGTGATCTTTCACATGGATGTTACCCTACTCATCCTTGATGAATTTTGGGTCCACCTAAAGCAATTCAAGGTGGAAATGAAGAATAAGGTGGATAATTCAAATAGATATGAATCTCATACCATCCTATATCTTGACACATAGTCCATAAAAACATTAACCAAGTCAATGATGTAAATGTATCCCTAGATTCCCCTATCAATTCACACTATATAATAATGACTTAGGTAGAGTTGTTTTACTATTAACCACCTACAAATCTACCAAAAAATTTTGAATAAGAAAATTTGGTGTCATAGGCATTGGTAGCTTAGTAGGGCACCCTAAAGTAGCTATGAAGTTGTTCTACACCAAGTTCAATTTGATGATCCTTATGCTCCTGAAGAATGTATGTATTTTCTTGAATTTTGGTGACTTATCCTCTTTTATCTATTTTTTATATGAGTATAATGGTAATAATTGGTTATAATTATCTTGAGTGATTATGGCTAAGAATTGTATTGCATACTATTTTGAGGCAAACTCCATATTATCTCTATATATTATTTTTACAACTCAGTATTAAGGTCAATATTTTTGTAGAAAAACACAAGAAGATTAATACATGTTATGTCTTTTATCACTATGTTTTATCTATAAATGGCTTATAATTTTATTTTGTAATGTAAATTATATTAATTTTATAAGTTATAATACGTATTTTATGAAATATATGTATTAATTATGATGGGTTTCAAGTTATCATAGTTAGTTTCCTCATTATTTCAGTTTTACTTATACCATTGTGAGATTACATGTGATAAAAAAACATCATTATATGTGTTTACTTGTCAAAATAATTATTGGAATTAATCATATGTTATTTCCCTTTGACTCACTCTCTTATGTGTTTGAATTTTGAGCTCATGTGAAACTCAGCATAAAGTGGCAAAATTATGATTTTGTAGATGTTTTGTCTTAAGCATTAATATTCTCTTGCTTTCTCAAAAACCTTTATTTTATGCCTTAGTCTTCCCCTCATTTTGATGTTTATATGTTATATTTAACCTAGCCCCTTATTTATAGGTTTTGAATTAAATTGTTGGAGTAATAGACATTTTCAATTGGATTAGGTAGTGTAAAGATTTCTATGGATGTGAAAATAGTAATTTAGCATTCATTTATAGTAGTGCATCTCTTGGAGGTATATTATAAGAATGATATCTCATGGAACCTAATACCTACAACTCATGCCTTATATTATACCAATAATAATCCTAAAATGAGATGATGCAATTAACTTAATTCCTCCAAGGTTACTTACTAAAACTAATTTAATAGGTGAATTTTTAGGTCCCAAATGTAAATCAAACACTTTGGCATTAGAAGGAGGCACACACCCACTTTAATAAAAATAATCAAACTACTAGTTAATCTAAAAATAACTTGAAATTTCGTGCATGGATCAATAGTTCTAGACCTAGCCCCAGATGGTTGTTAATCTCACCCCTATAGTTTCATGGAAGGACTAGGTTAGGGAGAGGAAGACCAAGGCCCTTAGTTACCCTATCTGGTTCATCTACTTAGACCACTCATATCTATGGTTTAGGTATTCATGACCTACCTATAAACCTAGAGTGGTACCTCCTATAATTCATACCTAGTGGAGGGTGCACTACCTAGGAACATATAAATTCATATAAGACAAGCCTCAAAGATGTGTATTTTAATATATTCCCATTCACTTTGACGGATGTTTCCTTTGATTGGTTCTTTAACCTACTTGATAAAGTCTCCATAATAGGATGAAAAGAGTTTAGTAATACCTTCCTGACTTATTTTCGAAAATTTATTTATCCCACCATCCTATACTATTAGTTTGATATAATTAAGAGATAAGCCAATGAGCGCATTAAGACATTCAATGCCATGTTCCATAAGATGTATATCAAGTTAAAATAATTTTATAGATAAGATTCCATACTAACTTAGAAAATTTACAATAATTCCTTGTATCCATTTGACTAAAATGTTCTTACATAAATATTTACTCACTATTGGCTTACTTCTAGCATGTTGAATTCACAAAATTAGATAGATAAATCATAAAATCCAAATAGCGTTGGTTAATGGCACAACGTATAACAATAACCAACTAACTCTTGTTAAGACATGCTACACCTAATCAACATTTAGGTTTCCTTAACCCAATTAATGGTTAATATCACCTCAAGATCACATCCAAACATTAATCCTTGTTATAAACAATGTCCAAATAATACCCTAAGGGTATAATAAAAAATGAGTTAGAAATTTTGTAGTGCATGGCGTAAAATCTCAATAATGAATTTTTGGACCTCTAAAGATAGGTTGAAAAAATTATTGGTAAAAAGTACAACCATAAAGTCACCTATCAGAGATATAATTTTCCATATTAATGTTTTAATAACCAATCAAATCCTACATATTATATGCTTATATATTCAATATTTATAAATTGGCCCTACAAAACTAGTGTCAAGTGCATAATACATGAAAATATAGGGAGGTTGACTACGTTAATTTTTATAGTTCCCTTTAAATCTTCTAAAGGGATATGAAATAATATGAGGTGGTTATAACCCCTCTAAATGTAATTAAAACTTTAGATGTTCATAATACTTTGAGATCTGCAAGAATTATTATTGTATTACAAACCTTTGAGTTTACTAGCTAAGAGGATAATTAACTAGAATAGAACACCAATGAGGTACATGCTTTCCATTTGTACTAGTTAAAAAATTATACCTTTGGGATTTAAACAAAATAATAAAATCTTACTACATCCACTTATAATAATGGTGCAACCCTTCTTGATCTTATATAATGAAATGTTCCTCAACATCTAATATATAGTAACCCTAGGCCCTGTGAAGAGGTGCCACATATTCCTAGTAAGACCTAGATCACTAAAAATAATATTATAATACATCATGGTTCATGAGCTAACATCATGGAAAACATCATGGCTCATGAGCTGACCTAGATCATTAAGGAAAAATATCTTCCATTAAATCCTTGATAGATAAACCAACCTATCCCAAGCTTAATATTGCACACACCAATGTGCAAATACATAAGAATAAGGTTGAGGTCCCTCCTTTCCTCCTCATGGTCTAATTATTTATAAATAACTTACATAGATTTAAATTTGAATTGAGAGCCTAAAAAACTATCATGCCTTCTATAATTTGTCATAGCTTATGGATAACACCTATTAAGTTAGATAAAATATTATTCTAGTTAAACAAATCTTAGGTCAAGGTTAAAGACTAACTATTGAAAGTTCACATGCAATTGGAATATGAACCTAGAGACATGTTGACCAAAATTTAACCCCAAGTCAAAATTGGTCATCCCTTATAAATTGAAACTTTTTTAATATTGTCATGTAGTGTTTTCATGCCTTATATGGTTCCTAAAAGTATTCATAAATCCCTATTAGAATTGTTTAAGGGTAGTTCAAATAAGTTACGACAATATCTTCTTTTGGTCATATAGTTGTCTAGACATGTCATGGAAAGATAAGGGTTAGTCATGAGGATTCATATGTGATTATGATTTTAACAAATTCATTTCATGTTTTAATAAATTTGTCATAAAATTTTAAGATTTTTTGGAATGTTTAAGGATCCTTTATAGTCATAACGATGGTGAAAATGAAGGAAAATATGATTTTTGGATAAAATTAATTTATTTCAAAGTTAAATAAGTGAAAAATATGTAACAAAAACCTTCCATTAACCTTGGATTAGTTACACAACTAATACATCTATCATAAAGTCAAGATATTTAGTTTCAACACCATCTTAAGGAGTTTTGAGATTTGTATGGACTTGTTGAATTCATTTGGAGGTGAAAAGAGTTTTAGAACATAAATTGATATTAAAAAGGTTAGAATCAATAATAAGAAGAAGTTTTAAGTCTCAATGTTTCAAAAATATATATTTTTCCTTCATCGTTCCATTCACAAGCTCTTAAAGGCCATTTTCAATTGTATGGTACATGTTGTATAGGTAGATTTGGGGGATAATATTTTATATAGAGATTAGAAACCATATGTTATTATAATTTTTATCATTTTTCATTAGATTTAGATAATTAAATATATGAACAATCATTAAGGAGCTAGACTAATTTTGAAAGCTTAAATACCTATAGGCCGAGTTTTGTGAAACTCTACTGAAAGCGTAAAATATTTGTCTACGTTAAACGAAATTTAATTATTTATAATATGTATTTATATTTACTATGCACATCAATTCACCATGATATCATTTTTGGATGGTCTTTTGGCAAGAAAAGCTTCTCTTATGCATTGTTTGTAAGTGATTGTTAGATTTTTGTGTTTTAAGGATATACAAATAGTATGATACATCTAAGTCTTTATTAATGGTATTATAATACCATATTAATCAAATCATGGACCTATGATCAGATATACATTTTTTACTAACATCAATATGGTCACATCTTCCATCACTTTGTGGACTGTGTTATGTGTGCCTGCATGACAAGTTCATTTAAGTGGGAATAAATGTGTATTTCCATAAATTTTGATAGTTTTTTCTCTTTTGTAAATGTTTATATATATATATATATATATGAAATGGTATTTGATCCTTAATAATCGTATTATCATTTTTCAAATGCTTCTACAAAAAATTTTAGACCTGTAGGTCTATAGACCTATAGGTCTGCAACTTCAAGATAAATCCATGGTGTTATCTAGAACAAGTTGTATACCCAAACATGTAAAAAAATTATGTTTAAAGTTTCAAAATTATATATATTTATGCATATTTCTAAGGTATTTTAAGTCAAAGAAGAGTTGGTGACTAAGCTAAGAAGCCTAATGCACCTACATGACTATGTAGGGTGGATAATGAAAACAACTAAGTTTGAAGATGCTTTGAGAATGATAATGAAAATATAAGGAATTTATAATGAGATATTGATGAGTTTTGAACACTATATGTGTTATGGTATAATTTATAAAGTCAACTCAAGACTACATACTCAGATATTTCAGACAGTCACCTATAACTAATTAAGAGAATTGGCCTTGAACAATGATGTTGATGAAGTTTGGATTTTTATATCAATGTAAAATATATTAAAACACAAAAAAAAATTATAAATCCAATTATATATTAAAGTTTTGTAAGATAAGTCCTAAAATATAGTCAAACCCTCAAGTACAGTCACATTGTCCTATATAGACACCTATAGATTTGCTAGGTAATGCAGGGAGTTTTAAGATGAAAAGAGGATAGGTTTCACGAAATAAATGGGTTTAAACTCAATAAATTCATGTGTAAGTGTGAAACCAGTGAAATCACTAGGCTATAATTCAATATGGAGTCAATAAGGGTTAGATAAGGTAGAATACATAGGCTTAAAATGCTCAGATATAGATTTGGCTCTAAGGATAGGATATAGGGTTTAAAGTACTCTAAAAATGGGAGTTGAAAACTTTAGAAGATAAGAACAAAATATATGTGAGATTTTTTATTTATATTTTCTATGACAAGGTTCAATTTTTTCTTCCAATATTATAGACCATTTAAAGATCATACACATAGGCAGATGGTTACTTGTAAGTCTGTGTAAGGAGCTAAAGGTCTCCCAAACTTGGTAAAATGGTATGTGAAATTTTTAAATACTCTAATATAAATAAAGGTTCTCAATTCATTAAAATAAATGAGTTATAAGTAAGGAGTAGGTTAAATGACCAAACAAGGGTCACAATCTTATGTGCCTAAACACAGTCGTTACATAATTCTACCTACCTAGCCAAGAGGAAGTTTATGTTTGATTGAGAAGGTAGAGTTATAGATGGATTGGAGGAGAGTATCACGGTGATAATATATCCTCATGTAACTCTTAGGTCCACTTGAAGTATAATAAAATAATCAAAATTTTGCCTATTCAGTCAAAGTAGGACACAAATATGTTTCCACATAAGAGCGATTGTGTATTTGAAATGTCTAAGAGACTTTAAGATATATAATGAAGAGAAAGTAATTTTATTATGATTTAATGGTGATATATTTTAACCTCATAAATTCTCTTACTTAATATTGAATTCAATAGAAAAATTAGACTTTATTCAGTCCCAAAAAGACATAATTATATACATAGGCTTACATGGATAGTCAATGGTGAAGTGAATTTAATGGAGTAAATTTGAGGACCATAGAGACCCTAAGAAGATAATTAAGGATCTAAACAAACATTTCATTAGGTCATAGAGTATTTATAGTAAAGAAAAGAGTTAAGTATAGGTAATTGGATTAGGAACCTTAAGCCTAAGCAAATGAGTTGGCTGGAGACCTAATGAAGAATATGGTGAAGGATAACATTATAATAATCATAGGTGGATGTAATAGGCCCATGTAAGTAATTATAAACCCAAGATAAACTTATGAAAGCTATCACAAACCTCAATTTTCTCTTAACCCTCCTAAAATGTCTACTAGTAGCCCAAAAGGTTATCTTATTTTGCTTGGTATTCTATGAATATGTTTCAAGGGACCTTAAGATCACAGGGGAAGTAATATACATTAGTTTAATTCCATTTTGTGTAATTTTTTGATTTATTCATTCCCTAAGATGTATGAACAATCTTTCACACCTTGAGGCTATTTTAGGTTGTCTAAGAGAACCAACTTAACTTGATGAGAGAGAAGTGAATTTGTATGCCTCCATATGGATTAGGAAAACCTAAAAATTACTTGAATCATGTTCAAAACTCCCCTAGTCACAATCCTATTAATTATAAAAATGGACTTCCAGTCACTTTCTGATTCTAAAATTGAACATGAATTTGTAAGGACAAACTAGGTACTAGAATATGCCCTAATATTATTAGTATCCTCCATTCAAATTTCTACACAAGGAGGTTTTTAGGATTTTAGGGCTATAAGGAATGAGGCCTAATTATATTTTGTTAGAGAATGAATTCTTGGGGCTAGTTTGAGAGCTCAAAATGGATTGTTTCATTTATAATATGACTTGAATAGGCCATCCTTGAAGATATGATGATATAAAGAATAAGGATTTACGTTTGACACTTGTATTAAATATTGGCCTAAGGAGATGAAGAGTCCTCTAAACACCTAACAAGAGAATGAAGTGATGTGTCAAAAAGAAACTAAATGGGTCAGTTGAGAGGTGTTAAGAGTATATCAAATATATAAGAGAAATTCATCTAACCATCAAAAATTCCACTTATCACTCAATAATGCAAGGCAAAGGGAAGTTTTGGAGAGTTGGTCGAGGTCTCAAGTAAGCATTTTAACTCCTATGCCAAATGGACAATTAGATTATCTTCAAGGTAGCTACACATGGAATTTTAGACCTATTGAGGTAGTTTATAACTCCTCTATTTTTTTTAACTCATGATACACTTGTCATCCCTCTCTCCTATTCTTTCTCAGTTATGATATATATTAAGCCTTAATTGGCTAAGTTTTTATCTTCCACTTGAGTATGGCTAATCCATGATCATTTACAGCCTTTGATCAATGAATAAAAATCTATTTTACCATCTCCATGGATTTTTTCAATGTGTATGATAGACTAGTTAATCCTGTTAAGTGATAGATTCACTTCCTTATCATGTTGTCCTTGTTAGCATTCATATTCTATTCTAAATGTCTTTTGTATGTCTCTTGAAATGTTCAAATTAAGTATGTATAAGTTTAATTAGTTGTGTCTTCACTAGTGCCATGTCATGACCTCTTGTTTATTCCTCTTAGCTCAATATTTATTCACAAATCTCCATAAGAAACACTTATGTAGAAAGGCAGATTTGGATTATTGTCAGGTGTAGGTTAGGCTCTTAATTGAAGTATAATTTTAATTGTTTAGAAGTGATAAATTTACAATTAGTGGATCATCTCATTGGGACATGTTTATTTCATGTTTCCTCTCTCCATTTTCATCTAAACAATTTAGTAACATAGGTCATGAGATTTCAATAGACATATCAAGGGAGATATCCCTTCAATCTAGACATTTATGCATGCTATAGACAACCTAGAGGTCTAGGGGTAATAAAATTATTACACTCAATTTTTATTAGGCTTGAACTACCTATCTAAGGGTGAAAAATTGAGTGACAATAGTTTTTGCATGCTCAATGGGATGAAGGTCCAAAGAGTGGAATAATTCTTGTTGTATTATCCTACCTATTAGCCTTTAGAGGCATTCAAAGAACACCAATAGAAAATCCAAATGCAATAAATTGGTTCTAGAAGACCAAGTAATTATTTTTAAAATTATTTGATAGTATATTTTATTTTCATTTAACTTATGAAGTTGGTATGGCTAGGTATGAAGAGATATACTATGATATACCTCCTTATGAACCTTGTCATGACTGCAACTATGTGCCTCAATAGACATATAAATATTTTTACCCTCTTTATGAGTCATATCAATCCTATAGTCAACCTAATATCCTTATATATGACCATGATATTATTGATCAGCCCTATAAAGAAGGCTATAAAAAAGGCTATGAGGAAGGATATAAAGAAGGCTATGAATAAGGCTATAAATAAGGATATAAGGAAAATGAAATGCATTTTTAAGGAGATATACCTTCCTATAAACCTCAACATAGATCCTACCAGCCATATGATCCATATCAACCTCACCTTGATTACTGTTATCCTTGTCATGAGTCATATTAATCTTATGGTTGTTTTGCATTCTCTTACATACCTCAACAACCTTACCATGAATTGCAGCAGTCAAACTCTTCTTTACGTACTTAAATTACATATGTTGAAGAGCCTCAAGAGGTTGAAGATTAATTTTTAGTTGTTGAATAAACTCAATAAGGATATGGGGAAAGTGAATATATTTTTGAAAAAGATGTCTCTCCTATTGCCCAACTCAACTTATCATCTCTCCAAGAGTTCATTCAATAATCCTCCATTCCAAATCCCATTCATTAGCCATCCACCACACCTTATACTATGTATCTAACCAATGAACCTATCCATCACCCTCCCACCACATCCCTTCTTGAATAATAACTTGTCTTATGGGAGATAAGTGAAGAGGATCAAGCTATAGTTGTTGTTGATGAAAATTTCACTATAGGTAACTACTCAATGAAGACAAACACAAATAAATATTCTTAAATAAAGAAATAGATAATTTAGATTAGTTTACACCTATCAATTAAAATATTAATAAAGACATAGAAGAGAAATATTTGGAGAAGAACATTGCATTGGCTGAGTTGGTTGAATCTCATGAGCATGATCAAGAGATTGGTATTGAAAAACCAATAGAAAAAAGATTATTTTAACACCATATAGAAATATGATTTATGGCTAAGGTTTAATGAGATTTTTGATGAGTTTGAGGCTCTTTAAGGGCCTACACCTCCTAGTGGTTAGTTTGAAGATGTTATTGAAGATGCATTGCCTCTTGAAAGATAATATGATAACTTCCAAAGTACCAAACTTGTTGAAGTTGAAACCAAACTTAAATTTGAAGACTCTATAAGTGATAAATTTGAGGTTTAAAAAGTACACAATTTATAATAATATTAACTTGATGAATCTACCTTTCAACATCATGACTACATTGAAAGACTTGTAATTCTTAACATCCCTTACTTCTTGAAGAGAAAGAAGACAAATGATTGGTGGCATTATAATGAAATCATTCAAGAGATTTAAGGCCTTTGCAAAGGTATGTTGCCTATTGAATATCATGTTCATAAGGAGATTTAACAAGATGTTTCTATTGAGGATAAGGATGAATATTCGATTGAATATGAAAAGCTCCTTGAAGAGTTTGTTGAGATTGTAGTAGCTAGTAAGAAGTTTGATGTCATTCAAGATGCCATGAAGGTCAAAAGAGCATGATTATATGAAAAATAGTTTTATAAGGTTTTAGTTGAGGATAATCATAAGAGATTTGTTTAATCACAATATGGGTTCACCTTCATAGGTGGCATGTTTGAAGCTACCATTGTTTCATTTGAAATCATGCCAAGAGGAGTGGCATTCATTAAGAAGATGAAGACATAAAGAGCAACGCTAAAGAGATAATTTTCTTCATGATATCCTTCATCTTATGGAGTAAGAGATTATACAAGATTCTTCTTTGATCTAGGAGGAAGAATTTGTTTTCAAGTTAGTTATATATAGATAGTTTGTTTATGTTGTTATTATGTTTCCCAAGTTCTTAATAGCATATGTGTGAGTCTTTTTGATTTTTTTGCATATTTTTATCTTTATTTTATGTGTTTTGAAGGTCAACTCAATTTTTATGTCATGATAAAATTCTACTCAAGTCTGAACCTGAGTGTAAATGACTCCATTGACCAATAGACAAACAAGGCTACTAGTCCATTTAGCATTGCAGGCATGCAACTCATGTGAATTGTCAAAATGTTGACTCCAAATAAAAATTGGTCATCCCATCTAAATTGAAAATTTCATAATATTTTCATTTATTATTTTCATTCATTATATGGTCCTTAAAAGTATTCATAAATCCTTATTAACATTGTTTAAAGTTAGTATGGAGAAGTTAAGGTAATGCCTTATTTTGGTCATATAGTGGTCTAGACATGTTATGAAGAGGTAAGGCTTAGTAAAGTGGTGTCATAAGTTATTAGGAGTTTATAAAAGTCATTTCACGTTTTAATCAATTTTTCATAACATTTCATGATGTTTTCGATCATTTAAGGATCCTTTGTAGTTTTGAAGGTGGGAAAAATGAAGGAAAATATGATATTTGGATAACATTCATTTATGTCAAAGCTACCTAGGTAAAAAATACATATCATAAACCTTATAATAACCTTTGATAAGTTACAAAACTATTATAAAGTTAGAGCATGATCATAATCTTGAGTTTTAATGGTATCTTGAGGAGTTAAAGTTTTGTATGGACTTATTGAAGTCAATTTTAGGTGAAAAGTGTTTTATAACATCATTTGAGCTTCCATAGGTCATTAAAAACCATGGGAAAAAGTTTCAAGTCTTAAATTTGAAAAAAAAACTCTTTCTTTTCCATCACCCAGTCACAAACTCTTGAAGGCTATTTTCAATTATAAGGTATAGGTTGTACATGTAGATTTGGGGGATAATATTTTATTAAAAAATTTAGACCCATATGGGCTTATTATGTTTGTCATTTATTTTTGGATTGATCTCCTTAGCTTTATGAATAATTGCTAAGGAGTCATACTACTTTTTGAAGATTTAAATCCCCATAGGCTACATTTTGTGCAAATTTAGTGCAAGTGTAAACCATTATCTAAATTAAAACTATTGGAGTGAGTTATTATATGTCTTTATATATAACATACACATAAATTCACCATGATGTCATGTGGGTATGGTCTTTTTGTAAAAAATCTTCTCTTGTGCATTATTTGCAAGTGATTGCTATTTTTTCCATATTTCATGGATCTCCTGATGGTTTGATGCATCTAAGTGTTTATTAATGGTATTATAATACTATCCAAATCCATTCATGGACCTTTGATCAGCTATACATTTTATACTAGCTTGAGATGGTCACATCCTCACTCACCTTGTGGACTATGTTCTATGTGCCTACATGACAAGTTCATTTGAGTGGGTCTAAATGTGTATTTACATAAAGTTTGAGACTATTTTATCTCCTATTTCATGTGTTTCTACAAATAGGTAATGGTATTTTATCCCTAATATCCGTATGTGCACTTTTCAAATTCTTCTACATAAAATTGTAGACCTACAACTTTGTAGACTTGTATGTCTGCAACATCAAGATAAATCCATGGTGTTAGGATAAAGTTGTATACCAAAACATGTAAACATTTTTATTTTTCAAGTTTAAAAATTACATATAATGATGAATATTTCTAAGGTATTTGAAGTCAAATAATAGTTGGTGACTGAGCTAAGAAACCTAATGCACCTACAAGATTATATAGGGTGGATAGTGAAAACATTAAAGTTTGAATATTCTCTAAGAATGCTAATGGAAATTTAAGTCATTTATAATTATATCTTGATGAGTTTTGAACACTATAGGTTTCAATAATTGAGAAATCTAACTCAAAACTACATACTCAGACCTTCTGGATAGTCACCCACAACTAGTTGAGAGAATTGGCCTTGAACATTGATGTTGATGAAGTTTTGAGTTTAAAATCATTTAAAAATGTATTAATACAAAAAAAACATTATAAATCCATTAATAGATTCATTTTTTATAAAATAATCCATAAAATAGAGTTAAACACTCAATTACAGTCATACCATCCTAAATAGATACCTACAAGTCTGCTAGGTAATGTAAGGAGTTTCAAGACGAAAATAAGATATATTTAATGTAATAAATATGTTTTAAGTCAATAGAGTCATGTGTGAGTGTTAACCAATGAAATCACCAAACTAGAAGTCAATATAAGTCCAATAAGAGTTAGATAAGGTAAAATGCATAGGTCTCAAACACTCAGATATAGGTTTGGCTTTGAGGATAGGTGAAAGGGTTTAAAGTGATATGAAAATGGGATTTTAACCTTATATAATATGATAGCCAAATATCAATGATATTGGTTATTGATAAGTTTCATGACAAGTTTCAATGTTTGCTTCCAAGAGTTTAGACCATTTCAAGATCATAGACACATGCAAATGGTTACTTAAATGTCTATGTAAATAACTAAATGTCTACAAAAATTGATAAAATGGTGTGTGAAGTGTTTTAAGTATATGATATAACTAAATTTTATCAATTCATTAGGATAAAATATATTATAAGTAAGTGTTGACGCAGGCAATTGCACCCGGGGCAAGGAGGCCTAGCTCCTGCCTTCTCCTTGCAACATGGAAACCCCCCTCTCACCTGTGGGACCGATGAAGCTAGAAGGGAGAGTCTCTAGATAAGGGATAGCTCCCTTTGATGCATCGTGTTTTTCTAGAAAGTGCAAATATAGGCATATATATATACAGCTATATAATAAAAAGGGGGGGGATGAAAAGGGAAAGGATAGTGCAGGAAAAAACAAGCCTACTCTAAGGAGGTGATACACCAAAACAAGATGACCTTCTCACGTCCACTCTCAAAATTAGACAAACACATTTATACAGTTCACCCTTGGCAGAAGAAACAGTCTACAAAACTTGACAGGGAGGTTTAAATGAAAAATATAGAAAAAAGGAGGTTCACCAAAGGTGCTATAAGAGGCACTCTATAGATAATCCCTTATGTTTTCTGCACCCCAAAATAGAACTCTTATCTTGTTAGCTACAGATGGTGTCTTGTAGATGACTGTTGTGTTGGTGTTGGACCTGTGAGAGCATCAAAAGACAATGAATAAACACAAATCAACACTTAAGACATACACAGAATATCTATCCAAGAAGAGGTAAAAATCTGTGTTTATAGATTCAGGTAGAAATTTTAGCAGGGCTGCGCCTTGTTAAATTGTGAAAAGATGATTACAAAATGACCAAGTTTGCAATATATATGGAAAGGCAAGGAGGCTCATTTGGCACTCCTTGTTTACAAGTGGCCTATTTCCTTTTCATGAAAAGAAAAAAGTAGATCAAAACATTAATGAGCCATCTGCTTTGTCTGCTCAAAATCTACCCTTCTCTTTTAGATGACTTACACGGTTTGTCTACTCATTAATGTGAAAGAGAGGAAACAATTACACTGCTAGCTGCTTGCATCCCAAATCATCAATTCACTGGCACTATTTCACCTACCAGAGTCACTTTTCTAGTTGGTGCCACTTGGACTAACTATTTACTCATCCCTTGTTTGTTGCTTTGGTTTTCCTCCATTTTGTCTTATTTGGCTTATTCGGCCCCTGGGATGAACATCTTGGTGGGTCGCTATGTTTTGAGCTCTTTTACATGGTTTGTATTTCTTTGCTTTTGAAGACAAACAACCATTTCTCTTTTTTGAAAGTTGACATTCGTATGGCTGTCGTGTTTGAAAACCAATGGCTAAATTGTTCTGCTAAACTTGACATTCTCCAAGATGTCACCATCCTCGTCGTAACATTATCGGGCCTTCATATGATCTCTTATGTGGCTTTGCTTTTCTGCTAGCACTCTCTCGAGCACCTTTTTCATGTATACTTTGGTGGGTCGCTTGGCTCTTCGGATTGATGCTAGGTCTTTGAATGTTTCCATGGACTTTTCCATTGAACTGAACCTGTTGAACCAAAATGGTTCAACGATTCAACCATTGCACACCAATGACTATCAAACCAAAAATGATGAACCTTTTCCTTTTAACCAAAACCATTGAACCAAAATGGTTCAACAGTTTAATGGTTCAACCATTGAATGTCGACGAGCCTTTGAACCAAGAGATTGAACCAAAAGCTGCTGAACCAAAGGCTGCTGAACCAAAATGGAACAAGGCTATTGGATTTTGAAGGAGATAAAACAAATACTGATAAACCAACTAGTTGAACCAAATGACTAAAATAATCATGTTGAACCAAGCAGAGAACCACTGGCATTAAACTTGTGTAACTTGGAAACAACTATCTTCAAATAGTGAAGAAAGAAGGTGAATGATTTTGGCCTGGAGCAAAAATTAGTCAACAGATTGGTGACTCACAGGGGAAGCATGCCTACTATGCTTAAATACCAAGTGCCTTGAAAATCCATTGGGCATGGAGTTAAATAGTAATTTTGAAAACTAGTAATAGCTCTGTCAAAACTTAGAACCAGTCATGTAGATCTACCTCCGAGGAAAAGAAAGCATACACAAGACTAAGAAAACTACTACTTGTGCAACAAAACTTAGGGAAAATATGAAAGAAAACAAGGGAAAATATATGCAAGCGAACCCAAAAATTAGTGGAAATGCTTCAAATGTATCCCATTAACTGGGATACATAGTTCTTCACCATCCAACCTAGAAAGTTGGAATGCATTATGCTACTTACAATAAGTAATTATGTAAGGGCCGCTCCACAAGGCATCAAATTTGGCATGTTTTTTGGGCTTAGCTTGATCTTTGTCCCATTTTAAGACAATGTCTCCTTCAGATAAATATCTTGACAAAGATTTCTTGTCAAAGTACCTTTTTACTTGCTATTGGTGACTTGTCATAGAAGTCATAGCCCAGTCCCTCACCTCTTAGAGCTCCATTAGCTCACACAGCCTAACCTCCATGCTGGTTCCTTCTTCAAATTGTAGCTGGTGGGTGAGATCCAGTGCTAGGAATTCAAGTGAGATGGGAAGCCTAGCTTCCCTTCCATATACAAGCGTATATGGAGAATTTCCAATTGCTCTCTTTGGAGTAATTCGATCGGCCCATAGAGCTGTCTTTAGCTTGGCATGCCAAGTCCTCTAATTTTCTTCCATGGTCTTCTTTATGATTATGATCAAATTTTTTTTGGTGGACTCAGCCAGCCCATTCCCCTATGGATAATAGTTTGATGAAGTACTGAGGTATATGCCATACCTTAGTGCCCATTCACTAGTTTTGATTCCCAAAAAAGCCAAGGTGTTATCTGAGATTATGGTGGCTGGGACCCCAAATCTTGTTACCAAGTCCTCATAGAAATCTAGGACTATGCTTTCATTTTCCTCTTTTAGAGCGATGGCCTCCACCCACCTGGTGAAATAATCCATATCAGTCAGGACCCATTTGTACCTAGCACTGGAGGGAAGATTGATCATCCCTATAAAATCTAGGCCCCACTGCATGAATGGTTGCTCAACTTGAATGGGTTGTAGAGGCATGGTAGCTGATCACTACTTTCTATCAAAAAGTGCACACTTCTAGCAATTTCTTACCCAAGCATGGGTGTCCTTGAAAAGAGTGGGCCAAAAATAGCCAGCTCTCATTATCCTTGCTGTCGTAGCTCTAGGAGTGAAGTGACCACTTGCTATCCCATCATGGAACTCAACCAATACCTTATCAGCCTAGTTTGGGTCAATGCACCTTAAGAGGACCCTAGAGAAGTCCCTCCTAAACAACACTTCATCAACCAAGACATAAGGGAGAGACTAGAGTTTAAAATACCTTCTTTTGGTCTTATCAAGACCTTGTGGGCACTCACCAGTAGTAAGGAAATGCCTTAGGTCCAACATCCAATCCTTTATAACAGTTGGTTCCTCTATAGTGGCCACATCGTGAATTAACAAGCTGCCTTCCTTTTCTTGCTTTAAGTCTACAATGAGCTGCTCACATAGGCCTCTTCCCCTCACTAGCTTGGTGATCATAATGTCTACATCATACTCCATCACTTTGGTAATCCACCCTACCCTCTTCTCATTCAGGTATTTATTGGTCAAGAAATCCTTAACTCCAGGATGTGGGACCATAAGGTGAATCCTACTGTTAGACAACATATGCCTAAATTTCTTTAGGCTCCACACTATTGCCATGACTTACTTCTCTACATACGTGTACCTAACTTCAAAATCCTCTAATACTTGGCTGAAAAAAGCAAGTGGCTATTCGAGGTCATCACCGTTAGCTTGGGTAAGCATGGCAGATATCACCTCTTCATTACTGAAAGTATAGAGGTTGAAGTCTTTGCTAAAGTCTGGGCTGATCAAAATGGGAGCCTAGGTTATGGCCTATTTGATGGCCTCAAAGCTGTCTTTCCTTTGAGCTATCCACTTGAACTCTTCAGCCTTCCTCAGCATAGGGGTGAGTGGCTTGACTATCTCTGCAAAATTTAGAATGAATCTCCGAATGAAATTAATTTTGCCAAAGAAACTCTGTAGGATTTTCTTGTGTTTTGGTAGGGACATCTCCAGGATAGAGCAAACTCTCTCAGGGTCAATAGATAAGCCCTCCTTGGACACAATATGGCCAAGGATTTTCCCCTCATGAACATCAGACACACACTTCATTGGATTAAGAGAGATGCCAAACTCCCTACATCTTTCAAACATCTACCTGAGGTGTTTTATGTGTTGGCTCACTTTCTTGGAGAATACTATCACATCATCGAGGTAGACCAACATGTTATTGTTCATTAAGCCTCCAAAAGCCATGTCCATGGCTCACTGAAAGGTAGCACCAGCATTAGATAGCCCAAAAGGCATCTTCTTGTAGGAAAATGTTCCCCATTTAGTAGTGAAGGCTATCTTGTACTAATCACAACCTCGCACTAAAATCTGATTATACCTTGAATAACCATCCAGGAGGGAGAAACGCTCGCTACCTGTTACCTTTTGAAGGATCCGCTCCATGATCAGAAGGGGATACTGATCTTTTAAAGAGACTTTATTAAGGTTTCTAAAGTTGACACACAGTTTGATCTCCCCATTCTTCTTTCTAACAGGAACAAGGTTGGCCAGCCAAGAGGAATGCTTGATTGGAAAAATAATTCTAGACTCAATCAATTTGGCCAATTCCTTCTGCATGAGGGGCTCAATTGTGAAATTGATAGGTCTTTATTTCTATGTGACTAGTTTGGTGCCTTCTTATAATTCAATGGTGTGCTAGGCAAGCCTTGGGTTGAAACCCTTCAAGTCACTATAATCCCAAGCAAATCAAAGAACTCTTGACACAACAAAATGAAAGCCTGCCTCTCTTGAAATGTGTAGACTTTTCCAAGTGCAAGCAACTTGTCCTTGAAGATTTCAACCCTTTCGTAATTATCCTCTTTGGCTATGATGCATGCCTTGTCATTTCTTAATTGGTCATCTCTATTGAAGATGCTTTCAAGTGTGACCAGCCTTTTAGGGAGTTTATTATTCTTCAACTGAACAATCTCGTTGCCGTATTGCTACTACAATTTTGCTTGATTCTATGTTGTGAATTTGGCTTCTTCTTGTAAGAAAAAATCTATTTTCTAGTCGCTTTCAAAAACCTGCCAATTTGCAATGTTGTCTGGGATAGAAGGCCGAACCACCACTTTCAAGTGGCGCAAACCACAGTCTCAACTTATTTCCTTTGAAACGTCAAACTGGGCACCAATTGCTGCCAACCTCTCCACTTGTTTGTTTTGCTCTCTAGGAATGGAAATGATATTGAAAGTGAGGAAATCCTCAAGCAAATCCCAGACTCTGCTTGTAAGACTTCAGTAAGGAATTCTTGGTCAAATTGAGGCCTCTCACCTGATTTACAATCATCTTGTTGTCTCCCAACACTTGCAACTCCTTAATCCCTCTTTTTCTTGCCCATTCCAGGCCATGTATAAGAGACTCGTATTCTGTATCATTACTTGTGCAAGAGAATTGGAGACAAAAATCTGAAAAGTACCTTTCCTTTGAAGGGGAGACCAGCATCACCCCACCTCCAGTGCCTAGCTTACTTCTGGAATCGTCAAAATATAGCTGCTATAGGCCAAGGTCTTCTTTACTTGCTTTCATTAAATTTGGCATGAAGGCACCTTCTTCATGCATGAAATAGACTCCAAGGTCTGTCTCCTCTATAAACTTGTAAGGATCATGTTCAAAATTATCATTTCTCCACTCATCCAAGAGTAAGTCTATGACTCCTTCAAGAGCAGGAGGATGGAGATTGGTCTGTCTGGGACTCTTCTGTGTAGGTAATGGTGTAACTGACATTTTCTACCTTGGGAGAATATGGCTCTAGATTTTTACCTTGGTCCCATATTTGGTTCTAAAAACTAGATATGACCAATTCGCTACTAGATAGCCACCAATATTTGATGTGAAGTCCCTGGACAAGCAAATTGTGAAATAAGGAGGAACATCTGCTACCACTATATTATGGGGAATTGAGAAGGTTGGAAAAGGATGCAATGTTAAGCTTAAACCCTTCAAAATTCTAACTATTTTTGTAGGAATCCCATCTAATTACAAGACTCCATTATTCATCTCTTCATATTTCAATCCCATCTTGTCAGCAATACACTTGGGCATCACTGAGGTGTTGGCCCTGCTATCAATTATGCAATTGTTTACCAAGAAATCCACTATGACCAAGGATACATAGAATGGGGGAGTTTTATCTTCCTTCTTTACCTGACCTGAAGTGGAAGGCTATCTATTTGTCATTAAGACGTTATCAGTGCTTACTGGGACAGCTTGTCGATCCAGCTCATGCAATTCCTTCTTTAATATGTCCTTCTGGCCTGGAAGAGACAATGAATCCCATAAGGAGATGTTCATGTGTAGCTTCTTCATCTGGTCCACTATGTTGATTTGACGACTACCTCCCTTCAAGTTTTCTTTGGGTCTGATTCCAAGCTGGATTGCAGGCTAAGGGGCTGAAGGTATAGACGGCTGCCTAAAATTTGGGGCTTTTGAACTGAAAAGTGATGGAGGGAGCACTAATACCATCTGAGTAGTAGCTTGAGCCTCTGTCACTACTCTTCTTTTGAACCTCATGTTGGTTGCAACACAATCATCTTGATTGTCTATAGTTCCCACATAATTCATTGAATAAAATTCCCCTTCTAGGTGATTCATCAGGGTAGAATCAGGTTAGGCCTAATTGCTGCTCACGCTAGGTTACATTGAAGGCTCAAGGATCTGAGATTGAGTAGATTTTTGGTTGTCTACATCTTATAAATAATTCATCATCTCGTTTGTGTAAACAACCTATTCTTGACCATATCCCATGGTTAAACAACTTGGCTGCTCTTGTACTAGATTGTTCTGAATGGGCACCATGGCCTTAGATGATGAAAGGGGGCCTAGGTTGTAGTTTTAAAATGGTTTGGTTTGAGTGAGTTGATGCTGTCCTTGATTATAGTTTTGGAAAGGGGGTCTACGGGCTTGGCTATAATGCTAGTATCCCTGATTTGGTCTACTGTTTTGAGCTTGTTGCCTTTTAATAGCTACAAGTTCATTTGACATATTTTGCAATAGGCTCAACCTCATGAATCTCATTGGATGGAGTAGCAGTTGGTTTCTCTATGCTAGGTAAAGGGGCTAATATGGGATCAGGGGCCTAATTAGAGGTGGTATTTCTAGGAAAATTGGCATGTGGGGCCTAGGGGCTATTTTACCAGCCTGAACCAAGCAAGTTTTCGCTACTATGGCTATGTCATAAGCATCAGGCAGTATATGCCTTCCCATAAATTAGATCATCACAGTAATATCATTGTTTAATGACTTTAAATAATACAAGAAAGCATAGCTGGGAGTCAGTCTTACCAGGATGGGAATTCTATCCCAAGTCTTTTGAAAGTGTGTGTTGAAGTCCTGCATATACTCGTGTGCATCTCTCTTTATGGTCATCAGCTACTCAGCAAGCGAGAGGTCATCACTTTTTTCCCCAAAATGATCTATCAACTGAGTCCCTAACTCATTCCAAGAATGTATTGAATTCACAGGCAAGGTCCTGTACCAGTCAAGAGCTTTGCCTTTCAGAGATAATGCTAGCAGTCTGATGGCAATATTTTCTTCTATTACATTGTGAATATTGCAAAGGTTGGCAATATTCCTAATATGCTCGATGGTTGTAATAAGCCCCACTCCATCGAAAAAAGGCACATTCTTGAGAGTTATTTCAAGAATTGGATCATAGTGTGGGAGGTTCAAGGGGCTCTCACCATGAAAAGCCATAAAAGGCAATGCCATGTCTAGGATTAGTTGTAACTGGGGTCTTGCTACGACTGTGTCTTTTATAACAGGCCGAGGCAGATTGATTGCTGGATAAGGATGGGTTTTCTCAAATCGTAGTCTTTTAGCAGAGTTTAAAGTAACTCAATGAATTCAAAAGGAACCCCTCTTGAAGTAGATCTTGTGGTGACTTTAGGCATAGAAAGTTAAGCAACTAGTCTTAATTAGAGAAAAGAAACTCTTACCAGTGGAGTCACCAGATGCTAGAAAACTCAAAATTGTTATGATAGGACCAGCATCAATCCTGCAACCTTACTAAGTTATCAAAAATATGTGTCCCACCGGGTCTGCCAAAACTATTGACACAGGAAATTACACCCAGGGCAAGGAGGCCTAGCTCCTGCCTTCTCCTTGCAACATGTAAACTCCCCTCTCACCCGTGGGACTGGTGAAGCTAGAAGGGAGAGTCTCTAGATAAGAGCTAGCTCCCTTTGATGCATCGTGTTTGTTCCAGCAAGTGAAAATATAGGCATACATACATACATACATACATACACACACACACACACACAGATATATATATATATATATATATATATATATATATATATATATATATATATATATATATATATATATAATAAAAAAGGGGGCCGGGAATGAAAAGGGAAAGCATAGTGCAGGAAAAAACAAGCCTACTCTAAGGAGGTGATACACCAAAACAAGATGACCTTCTCACGTCCACACTCAAAATCAGACAAACACATTTATACGCTTCACCCTTGGTAGAAGAAACAATCTACAAAACTTGACAGGGAGGTTTAAATGAAGAATATAAAAAAAAGGAGTTTCATTAAAGGTGTTGTAAGAGGCACTCTATAGATAATCCCTTCTACTTTATGCACCCCAAAATAGAACTCTTCTCCTGTTAGCTATAGATGGCATCTTGTAGATGACTGGTGTGTTGGTGTTGGACCTGTGAGAGCATCAAAAGACAATGACTAAACACAAATCAACACTCAAGACATACATAGAATATTTATCTAAGAAGAGGTAGAAATCTATGTTTATAGATTTAGGTAGAAATTTTAGCAGGGTTTCACCTTGTTAAATTGTGAAAAGATGATTACAAAATGACCAAGTTTGCAATATATATGGAAAGGCAAGGAGGCTCATTTGGTGCTCCTTGTTTACAAGTGGCCTATTTCCCATTCATGAAAAGAAACAAGTAGCTCAAAACATTAATGAACCATCTACTTTGTCTGCTTGAAATCTACCCTTCTCTTTTAGATGACTTACACAGTTTGTCTACTCATTAATGTGAAATAGAGGAACCGGTTGCACTGCTAGCTGCTTGCATCCCAAATGATCAATTCGCTGGTACTATTTCACCTGCCAGAGTCACTTTTCTAGTTGGCACCACTTTGACTAACTATTTAATCATCCCTTTCTTGTCGATTTGGTTTTCCTCCATTTTGTCTTATTTGGATTATTCAGCCCCAGGGGCGAACATCTTGGCGGGTCGCTACATTTTGAGCTCTTTTCCATGGTTTGTGCTTCTTTCCTTTTGAAGACAAATGGCCATTTCTCTTTTTTGAAAGTCAACGTTCGTATTGCCATCATCTTTGAAAACCAATGGCTAAACTATTCTGATAAACTTGACATTCTCTGAGATGTCACCATCCTTGTCACAACACTATTGGGCCTTCATATGATCTCTTCTGCAGCTTTGCTTTTCTACTAGCACTCTCCTGGGCACCTTTTCCTTGTATACTTTGGCGGGTCGCTTGACTTTTCATACTGATGCTGGGTCTTTGAATGTTTCCATAGACTTTTTCATTGAACTGAACTTGTTGAACCAAAATGGTTCAATCATTACGCGCTAATGACTATCAAACCAAAAATGATGAACCTTTTCCTTTTAACCAAAACCATTGAACCAAAATGGTTCAACCATTGAACACTGATGAGCCTTTGAACCAAGAGATTGAACCAAAAGCCACTAAACCAAAGGCTGTTGAACCAAAATGGAACAAGGCCGATTGATTTTGAAGGAGATAAAACAAATGCTGATAAACCAACCAGTTGAACTAAATGACTGAAACAATCATGTTGAACCAAGCAAAAAACCACTGGCATTAAACTTGTGTAACTTGGAAACAACTATCTTCGAATATTGAAGAAAGAAGGTGAAGGATTTTGGCCTGGAGCAAAAATTGGTCAATAGTAAGGAGTAAGGGAAATGACCAAACAAGGCTCACAGTCCTAAGTGCCTACACACAATCCTTATAGAAGTCTACCTAGCCAACTAAGAGGAAGTTTATGTTTGATCAATAAGGTAGAGTTTTTTTTGGATTATAGGAGAGTATCATGGTGATAACATATCCTCACACAAATCTTAGGTCCACCTAAAGTATAAGAAAACAAAGGAAGTTATGTTTGCTTAGTCAAGGTAGGATAGAGGCCTGCTTACTCATATAATCAATTATTTGTTTTAAAGGTCTAAGATATTTTATGAGATTTTATAGATAAAAAGTAAATTTATTTTGATTTAATTGTGATATATTTTAACCTCACAAATTCTCAAACTCAATCTTCAAGTGAATAGAATAGTTAGACCTTATTTAATCTTAAACAAACTTAATTGCATACATAGGCTTACATGGATAGTCAGTGGTCAAGTGAAGTTAGTAGAGTGAATTTGAGGAACATATAGACTATAATAATATGATAAATTATATGAAAAAATATTTCATGAGTTTATAAAGTTTTGATAGTAAATAAAATAAGTAAGTACAGGTAGTTAGGGTATGTTAGCCGAATTGGCTTGGGAACCCTAGGCTTAAACAAATGAGTTGTTTAAATACCTAATGAAGAATATGGTGAATTATAACATTGTAATAATTATATGTGTATCTAATACACCCATATAAGTCATTTTTATCCCAAGATAAACTCAATAAATCTCTCACAAAAATCAATTTACTCTCAACCCTCACAAAATGCCTACTAATAGATAGAGAGGCTATCTTATTTTGCTTGGTATGGTATGGATATGTGTCATGGGACCTTGATAACTTAGGGTAAGATATATACCCTATTTTACTTCCATTTTTTTGATTCTTTTGATTGATTAATGGTTTGAGTTGTATGAATAATTATTAACACCTTGAGGTACTTTCGGGTTGCCTAGGAGAGCCAAATTGACTTGATGAGAGAGAATAAAATTAATATGCCTCTATATGGATTGTAAAAACCTCAAAATTACCATAATAATTTTAAAAAACCCATTGATCATCATTTCATTCCATTATATTTTACTTGTAGGTATACAACTATACCGAATAGGCCCTAAAAGATTGTTTTATGCTACTTATAAGGTTTGTACAAAGTTTAAAAACCTAAAATTATATGGAGAATGGAGAGGCATTAAAATAAATATATCACATGTTTATTTATGTTTTTTCACATGAGATAATATTATAGAGTCATTTTTAGTCTCTAGGTAGGATGCCTAATTGAGGCCTATTTAAGATAGAGAAGTAGTAGAAAAATGGAATTTTACTCACTTTAAGATCTTGAAATTGAACATGGAGATATAAGGAAATAATAGGTACTATAAAGTTCCCTCATATTATCATTAACATCTATATAAATATCTACACAAGGAGGTTTTCATGATTTTAGGGCTACAAGGAATGAGGCTTAATTGGGACTTTTGGTAGAGAAAAAATTATTGGGGATAGTTGTAGACCTCAAAATGGATTATTGAAAGTATGATATGAGTTGAATACACCAAAAATGAACATAATATGAGATAAATAATAATGATTCAAGTTTTGACACTTGTATGCAAGAGTGGCCTATGGAGATGAAGAGTCCTCTAAACCCCTATCAAGAAAATGAAGTGATGTTTCATGAAGACACTAAAGGGGTCAATTGAGATATGTAAAGAGAAGTGAAACTATGTAAAAAAACTAATTTTACCATCAATAAATCCACTTGTCACTCAACAATGTAAGTCAATGGTAGTTTTGGAGAGCTAGTCAAGTCAAGGTGTCAAGCAAGCATTCTAACTCCTATGCCTAATGGAGTGTTGGAGTATCTTTAGAGGATATAAACATGGAACTTTGGACATATTGAGGTAGTTTTATAACCCTTCTCTTATTTTTAAATCATAAGACACTTGTCATCTCTCTCTTCTATACCTTTTTCCTCTTCTCTCTCTCTTATGATATATATTGATCCTTAACTAGGTAAGTTTTTATCTTCCACATAAGTATGTGAATCCATTCTCATTTTTAGCCTTTTATCAATGAATAAAAACCTACTTTACCATCTCCATGGACTTTTTCAATGTGTATGTTAGACTAATTGATCTTGTTAAGTGATATATTCACTTTGTTGGCATGTTATCCTTTTTAGCATTCATATTTAGTTTTTAAATTATTTTTCAAGTCTTTTGAAGTGTTTACATGAAGTGTGTATAAATTTAGTGATTTTTCTCTTGACTGGTGTCATGTCATGACCTATTTTTTAGTCTTCATAGCTGAAGCTTACTTCACAAACCTCTATGAGAAACACTTATGTAGAAAGGAAGATTTGGATTAGTGTCATGTGAAATTTAGGATCTTATTTAAAGTATAATTATAATTGGTTAGAAGTGATCAATTTACAATTGGTGCATCACATCATTACGAAAGATTTGTTTCATGTTTCTTCTCTCCATTTTCATCCATACAAGTTAGTAACATAGGCGATGAGATTTTAATAGACATATTAATGTAACTATCCCTTCTATCTAGAGGCTTACCTCTTTTATATGCAACTCATAGGTCTAGGGGTAATCTCATTATTCCAATCAATTTGGAATAGGATTGTACTAGCAATTCAAGGGTGTAAAATTGAGTGATAATAATTCTAACATTTCATGGACATTAATTAGTAGAGATCATAGAATCGTATGAGATGATGCTCAATAGGGACTAATCTAAGACCCTGAATAGGTATATATCCATGTACTTTTCACATATGTGGTTGACTTAGAGATTCATGGCCAATAAAATTTGTGTTGACAAAGATCCTAGGATGAAACATATGATTATAAAATATAATGTTGTCAATGAGAATATAAACATAGTATATTTTGACATCAATAATTACACCCTACCTATAGAACAATCAAAAGGAAAAGATAATTAAAATTATGAATCATCAAGATTATGGTCCCTATACACTAATGGGACCCATTCTAAATAAGGTTCTATAGCTAGGATTTTGTTAGTTGATCCATAATGAAAACTACATTTGGCTGCCTATAACTTATAGATACCTTACAAAAATAACCTTTTAAAATATGAATACTTGATATTAGGTCTAAAATTATCTTTAAAACACAAATTTATTGAGCTAAAATCATTTGGAAACTTTAAATTAGTTGTAAATCATGTTAGGAGTATGTTTTAGTGTATGTTATCTTACTTGAGTGTGGGACTTGATATAAACATTCAATGCTTTCAATGCCATCCATATTATTAGTTAAGATAACTAAGTTGTGGATTTAATATTAGATTTTTATGTGAGTCTCTCTCCTTTAGATGACTTAGAGTTGAAAACAATTTCCATATATCGTATACACTACCCTTCAATCTAAGAAAACATTCAAATCATTTAGTTTTTTTTTATGATAATCATCACATATTAAAAATTTTAAAAACCTATAGTATGATCATCACATATTGGATGAATATGGTATTATGAACTTGAGATAAACTCACATCTAAAAAGGTATGATATTTCTAGAAAGAGTGTTCGATCTATATAAATCAACATAATGACAAAAAATATCAAATTGTGTTGACCAACAATCATTTGCTATTGACCTAGGGTCAACTGATGAACCCAAATATGTCTACATTAGTCTCTATTGTACCTAAATGAAATAGATAATCTTAATATATTACTCATGTGATACCAAGATGCCATCACCTAGACATATAATTACCTCAATTTTTTTTTATCAAAATGTGATAATCCATACCATCCCACTAAAGTAAGTGGAAAATCCATTCAAGTATAGACAAAAACGTATGAACCTAATCTTAGATCCCCTCATTCATAAATAGGTTCACAATCTTCTCTCAGATCAAATTATTTCCCTAGAACACCATTTTAAATGAATCTTATATCCCATTCGTAAGAAGTGTGGAAAAATCAAACTATGTGTTAATGTCAAGAACTTGAATTTAGCCCCAAATAAAGATAGCTATCATTACTCCTTTTTATATGAAGTCAAATATAATTTTATTGAGTCTTATAGGATGTCCTTTGATATATTATTAGGGTATAACTAGGTCTTAGTAAACCCAAAAGATGGAGTCAAGACTACCTTCACTAAAAATTGGGTACCTTCTCTTACAAGAGGATCCCATTCAACCTCATCAATCTTAGAGACACATTTTAGAGATACATAGACATCACCTTTGGATTATTAATTGGTAAGTGTATACTAATATATGGATTATCTATATGTATTCTCAAAATGCATATTTGATCACATTCACCACTTGTAAATAATATTTAAAAGGTGAAGGTATGGTGTCTCCTTTAATCCAAAGAAAAAGACTTTTGGCATCATGAAAGGTAAGCTCTTGGGATATATCATCACCTAAAATTGTAGACAAAAACCTATGAACCTAATCTTAGATCCCCTCATTCATAAATAGGTTCACAATCTTCTATCAGATCGAATTATTTCCCTAGAACACCATTTTAAATGAATCTTATATCCCATTCGTAATAAGTGTGGATAAATCAAACTATGTGTTAATGTCAAGAACTTGAATTTATCCTCAAATAAAGATAACTATAATTCTTACCTTTTATATGAAGTCAACTATAATTTTATTGAGTCTTAAAGGATGTCCTTTGATATATTCTTTGGGTATAACTAGGTCTTAGTAAACCCAAAAGATAGAGTCAAGACTACCTTCACTAAAAATTGGGTACCTTCTCTTACAAGAGGATCACATTCAACCTCATCAATCTTAGGGACACATTTTAGATATACATAGACATCACCTTTAGATTATTAATTGGTAAGTGTATACTAATATATGGATTATCTATATCTATTCTCAAAATGCATATTTGATCACATTCACCACTTGTAAATAATATTTAAAAGGTGAAAAAGGTATGGTGTCTCCTTTAATCCAAATAAAAAACACTTTTTGCATCATGAAAGGTAAGCTCTTGGGATATAGCATCACCTAAAATTGTATATCTATTTATCCAAAAATGTGCTAATGCAATTTCCAAAATATCTCTTCCTAATAACAAACACAAATAATTGAAGTCTTTCTTTGGAAAAAATAACTCTTTATTCATGTTTATATCTAGTTTTGTTGGGATTATTATGTCCTTGAATATTATGTTTAAATAAGAATCTAAAGTGGAGTGGACTCCCCTAAACAAATGGGCCTTACAAGACATCAAAAATTCTATCATTCAGGTGTGAGTCTTGACTTACCAACCTATAGAAAGGACTTCTACTTATATTCATTTTCCTTTGAAAATACCATAATTATTTTAATCATCCAAAGAATTATGAATAATATAATCCCATATTTTTATTGAAAATGAAATTGAAGATTCAAAATTAAAGTACTCCACCATATAAAAACACACTTATGTTTTGGTCAAGGTTATCAAAAAGTTTCAACACTATATCCTCAAGAAAAAATCACATGCCATTATCCCATTCCCAACCATAAATCTCATGTTAGGACATAATTAAATAGGAAAGTGCAAAGGTTTGTGGATGGCTAAGCTACAATAATATTATTTAGAGATCAAACCCATGATGATGGTGAGAGGTCAATGCCTCACTTAGATGATCTTTGAAATTTACCCAAAAATTGTTATGTTGCAGTTGATTCAATCATAAATGGCTAGCTAGGACTTGTATCACCCAATTATCCACTATCTTCTATATGAAAAACCATTTATAGGATTGAATATATCACAAAAAATAGCTATGAGATTGACATTAGCTCATTATATGTTGAAGATAAGACTAATCTACGAAAATAACTATGATTGAATATACTTTATGTGTCTATCAAAAGAGAAGGTAAAATAGGTCATGACCAACTTTAGTGAAAATTTGGGAATGTGCCATTCCTCAAGAACATAAACAACCATAAATGTTTTTTATCTTAGGTATTTTTGGCCCTCCATATTCAAGGATTCACATAGACACATGTTTTTACCTACCGTGAGTATTATAGCTTCATCCAGAAGGAATTATATGCAATGATTCCCCTCTAAAATATAATAGAATAATGCCATTTATCTCAATGGAGACTTGACTTCATAGGGGTCCTCAACAAAAAATCATCAATTGGGCACAGGTTCATTGTCACCACAATTTATTAATAGAAAATATGGATGTAGGTAGTAGACATTATGAATAAAACAACTAAATAAGTGATAAATTTCCTTAAATATAACATAACTACATTGTTTGGCACACCAATGTCATGTGTTTATGATAATGGTCATACTTTGTAATCAACTAAACTCACTGAATGGGCCTATGATAATTATGTCCCCCTGAATTTCTCATTAAATTACTCTCTATAGGGAAATGTCTTGGTTGAGTTGATTAATAAAATCCTAATTTATTTAATTAGTAAATTTTAGAATAAGTGACATATATTGACACTCACTACTAAACTATGCACTTTGGGTTGATTGTAGCAGATATAAGTGGCACATCAAAAATTCACCTTTCCTAGTGGTATATGACTTGGAGCCAATATTTATGGTAAAAATAATTTTTACCTCATAAAAATTCATGTAATACTACATGGTGTATGATGGGAAAGTGAAATCAAGACTACTATATGTTTTTCATATGGAATATGCATGATAAGAAGCCCTGTAAAAGTTTAGTAGACATTAGGAGGTTATTAAGAAGTTTTTTAATAAGAATTTGTAATTAAAATCCTTTATAATATCATATTTATTATTTTTATGTGACAAATCTCATTAAAATAAGGTAAAGCACTCCAATATAAATTCAATCTAGATTGGCCTAAATCAAATTGTCAAGTTGTTAAGGAAGAACACTTTTAGATTGAAAGAGATCCAAGTTAAGTATCTCTCTCTTCCTATGAATGCCAAATTATTAAATAATTACTTATCAGTTGCACCATACATATTTATCTCCAATGTATCCTACCAAAAGAAATGAACTAAAAATGTAAATATAGTTTAGGAGTAAGACAATTATATATTAGTTTTCCTTGTGTTATTTTTTCTTATCATTACTTTGATTAATTTTTCATTTTCATGTGTCCTTACTGTGCATTATTTTAGATGTCATACCCATATTATTTTCTCCCCAAACCCCAAAATTATGATCTTAGTCCTAGGATAATAAAAGAGTGAATTAACACTATCAATAGGAAATTGGCACTGATCATTGGTCATCCTATTCATGGTTTAGTCCCATTGAAGGCTAATAAAGCTTTGAAGATGCATTCTAAAAATTAAGAAATATAAAGTGGGATTCAATTATTTAAAAATATGATAAATTATGTAACTCCTTTTATAGTTCCTAGTAATAAGTAATTCATTGATTTAAAATTAAGCAAGTTAATTGAGAAAATATTTATTTTTGACAAGACATCATCACCATACATAAATAACATCAAAAAGTCAGCATAAATTAATGAGAAAGAAAAGAGTTATTTTGATGTGATGAACTCATTTCTATAGTATTTTTTCATTTTTATTTAAATTTAAATTACTAAAAAATCAAATGAAAATAGGGTTTATGGTGAATACCTATGGATTTGAAGATTTGCGCACTACTTTGAATCCAAAAATTGTGAGAGCTTATTTTTGGTTGGGAAGAATAACCTACACACATGTAAACATCTTGGAAAAAAAATACATTAATATAAAATTGGGTGAGTTTCCTAGTTAGAAACTAGTCCCAAGAAGTTGTGAGCTTCCTCGAATGGACGTCAACTCACTTGTTTACACAATCAAGTGGTTAAACAACATATGAAATTATGATAGATAAAATATATGATAACAATGATAATTAATATTCAATCCTTTATTAATCTATCAATATAATTATAATATTCATCTTGTATGATATCTATTTGGTCCTCAGTGGCTTCAAGAGAGGGAGAATAAACAACAATGTAGAGAGCTAGCTTAAAAGCTATCTCACTCTAATCAATAAATAGGGGTTGAGTTACTATAGGGAGATATATGATATTTATTACATCATCTAATATGCCTAGTAGAGTCATCTACTTACAAAGGCCATTTTCAAATGAAAGGAAATCAATAAAGGATTATAGATAAGGGTCTAAGATTAGGGTCTCAGGTTCTAAAACTTAAACATAGTGGATTGATGTTGATCCTAATAGGATTAATGTCGATTTTTAGAATTAGTGATAATTCATAATGAATTGGCATTGATTCTCTCTCTATATCTGAGTTTAATTAAAATAGAGAATAAATGAGATAACTTAGATGAAAGAGGCCAAAACATGAATATAGAGGGATGTGGATAATATTCTAAAGATTAAATAAGTAGATAAAAAAAGATGAGTTAATATGAAATTAAAGAATAAAACATGATGACATACCTTGGATCCATTTTTAAGTAAAATGAAACTTCACCCCAAATGTATGAAATATTTCAAGCTTGTGAAAAAAAATATGGATTGAATGAAACAAGATTCTAATAGAGTTTCTTTAAGGACATCCTTAATTATTTAAGAAATATAACAGTAATTCGAGGTTCAAATTTTATGGGTCAAGAAGCCAAAGGTTGTCTCTGTATTTATGGATTGATGCTAATCCAAAGAATTGATGCTGATCACAAGTGAATTAGTGTCAATTCAACCAAAATGGCATCTTTGATTCAAATATTGGTAAAATTGGCTTTGATACATATGGAGTTGTTGGTAACGACATATATGGGGATAAAGTGGTTAGGGGTTATATTGCTTATGTTATTAATGGATTTAGGAGGTTAGTGAAGGTATAAAGGTAAATAGGTAAAAGTAAAATACTAGGTTACTAAGGTTAAATATACTAAAACTTAGGATATGGATTATTTAGTATACTAAACAAAAATAAATGCTTATAACACCAATTAATTGTACATAGGGTACAAAATTATAGTGTCTACATTTTCCCATTTTGTGGAGTGGTATGGATTATATGATACAAGATAAAAACCATGAGAGTTCCAATGCCCCAGGTTTATGTGAAGAAGTATCCCCTACAAATTGGGAGTCTGCACAGGATAAGGAGTGGGTGACACATTTGAAAAATGGAATAATGGATGGGATGGGTAGATAAAAAATGAGATCTAATAAATGTGGATACATAAAATGAAGTATATGTTTTCCATTGACAAGGATGTAAATTAATAAGGTCAAGGATTCCCTAATGAAAATCCCATAATAAAATTCTATAACTAGGAATAGGTGAGCTTAAATGAAGGCTAAACAAGAGGAAAAGTGATAGGAATTAGATGACCAAAACATCTAGTGTGTTACATGATGTGCACATTACCTATAAAAAAAATTTCTCAAGGGAAAACTATATACTCAGGACCCACTGAGTGGAGATGCCCAAAAGCATACATGCCTTACCCAAGCTATGGGACTAACATGGGGTCAAAATACACAAACCTAAAATGGTATAAGAGAAATAATAAGGTAGATGTGAAAAGTTATTAGGATAAATCTAAGGCATAGGATTGGATGTATGTAAATTTCAAGTAGTATAAAAAGGGTAAATCAACACCAATCCAAAATGAAGTGACACTAATCCACCAAATCAACACTGATCTAAAATAAATTGGTAATGATCCAAAATTAGGTATATAAACAAGTCTAACATGGAAAAGGACTCATTTTATATTTGTGAAAATTAAATGACATCTAACAGCTCAAATAATGAGTGTGCTATAAAATGAGATGGAGTATACTGATAGTGGAATGAGGTAGGCTTATTATTTTATTATTATTTTGAATTTTTGAATTTTTTTAAGTTATTAGGCTTTTTGGAGCTAGAATAAGACCAAGCTTATGGTAAGATGGGACTAGATAATTGACACTAATTCCCTATTGAATTAGCAATGATTTATAGGGAATCAACAACGTTTCACCAAAATTGCACGGATATAGATAGAACAACACCGATACATAAGGGATTGGTGTCAATTCATAAAAAAATGTGAAGGGTTTATATTATTATTTAGATTTAGGCTAAGTTAAATTTTTTAGGAAAATTTTAGGATTATAGGAGATGTTAGTGATAGGCACAAATACTACTATGGATGTGGGGTCACGTGTTGCCTTTACTAGAGAAACTATGAGTTTAACTTGATGATTATGATTGGGCCCATATATAAGCCATAGGCCTAGGAGGGGTGCATCAATATAGATGTATCCTTTAAGACACATGCTTTCTAGTTACTTTATTAGAGTGTTGTGGTATTATGATTAGGACATTCTAGCTTATAACTAGAGAGATGACCATCACTAAAAAGTACATCTACTATATTTTATGACTTTTAATGTAAATAGAACCTACAGTACCTATGGATGAGCAAGGATGAGGAGTAACTTTGACATTCTTATATGGTGATGATGTAGAGGATATCAGATTTATTGGTGGTTTTTCTTTTGAGGCTCTATACATAGATGATACAATAAGGAGAAGCATGACTACTATGATGTTATTGGTTATTTCCTACTATGCACTCCTAGACTTAGGGAGAGGTATACTTTCATAGATACTGACTAGGGTAGTTATAGACATGCTAGAGAATCATACAAGTTTTGCATGGGCATCTACATTACTAGCGTAAATTTATAAGGATCTCTAGGGTTGGAGGACCTAGAGGCAATATAGATTGGATGTGACTATTATTTTAAAGTGTTGGGATTATGAACACATCAGAGTAGTGAAATTTATTGGTACCTAATGGATATGGTGGTATGATATTTAGTATAGTGTGGCCTTTATTCAATGGAAGGTTGATCTAGCATGGGAATTTATAGATGTCAAAGTTTGAGACCTTGATTATTATTGAGGTGTCTTATAGGGGTTGAGGGATACAAACATCATTGAGTAACCTTATTTGAAATTTATTACAAGACTTGGGGTAAAGGTAGAGATCATATACATGTGAAGGGAGAGGTAGGTGATGGGGAAGAGGATGGAGTACCTAGAGTATCTCCATTTTGGATGAGTGTGGTGGAAGTTTAGGTTAGCACAATAAATTACGTAGGCTCCACATATATAAAGGTGAGATGAGATAGAGTAAGAGCTTACAAGATCAATCATTAGATATTTCCCTATAGAGTATGAGCTTGTGCTATTAGGAGAGGATGTGAAGGATGTAGGGTGTACTCTCACATTTATAGCATGGTGGGATAGATAGTGGGAAACATGGTAGGATAGGGTGGTGAATTCATGCTAGGAAGGAGGGGATAAGGATATGGAAGAGGATGAGGAGGAGGCTAAGAAGGAGGATGAGGATGAGATGAGAGATGAGGAGTATGGGGGAGAGGATGGGGTAGAGGAAGAGATAGATGTATCCAAGATTATCATATAGAGGGATACAATGAGGGCTCAATGTATTACCTTATAGGGATAGCTAACTATAACAAAGGGGGCTTTGACTATATTGTAGATAGGGTAGGACACACTAAAGACACAATTAGATACACTATAGGTGAGTTTTTACTCATTATAGTTGAGTCATGATATGGTGGTGAAGGCTCAATATTAGTACCAAGTAGAGAGACACTTTGAGGAAGAGGGAGGGGGAGTCATCAGTGCAAATAGTTGGAGAGGTGGTAGGGCTAAGAATTAGATAGGTGAGGAATGTGAGCATTGGGAGATATAGTGAGCTAGTGACTAAGATGAGATATTATGGGTAGATCATTCTTGATCTGTATCTAGATATCTATGTTATGCATCCCATATAACCACATAACATAGGTCCTCTAGGTGTACACATACAAGTTCAATGAACATGCGATGTGTATCTCAGAAGAGAGAAAGGGATAGGGATAAAGGTGGAGATGAGGGAGATGGGAGTGGAGATGGTGGTGTGTCCTTGAGAGAATTCATCTATGAAGGCTATAGTTTACACTGTATCCTATTTCTTGATGTACTTATGTTCATTGTACTGGTCAGGGAGCCATAGACATGTTTACAAATACTTTGATGTACACTGATTATATATATATATATGATTTATGATTATGGATTATGTTGTTATTATGGATTATAGATGTTCATGGATTATTCTTACATTTAGATTATATATTCTTACATTTTATGGATTATGTAATTATGGATTTAGATGTGATGGATTTATATGTTTATGGATTATGAGTATTATGGATTGTTTATGGATTATGGATTTTTATAGGATGTGATTAGATTATTTAATCATGGGTTAATGTTATAAAATGTTGATGGATCATGATTATTATATTATGATGGATATGATTTTGATTTAGGTAATTTTAAAACAAATTATGATTAAATTAATATGGATGCGAGTTTTGATTATGTGATTATGGATTAATGAGTTGATTAGATTATGGATTATGGGCTTTTATGTATAAAATGTTTATGAAGTATGGATGTATATATATTTGATTATTGATTATGGATTATAGATTTTATATGATGTGATTATGGATTATGGAGGTAATTGATTGTTTAATTATAGATTTTATGTGATGTGATTATGGATTATGTATTTTGGATTACACCATGGATTATGAAAAATATCTATGGATTATGATTATTATGGATGCCATCTATAAATTATTAATTTCATGTTAATATATTTTTGAATTATTAGATTAATATATTATGTTAATATATGTGGAAAATATGTAATTAATTTAACAAAAATTAATTTACAAATGGATTTATTGCTCATTATTAGCTCGTACCATGATTGAAGAGAGCCGCTTTGAAAGGAATGCATATGCATCCTTAACCAATTGTAAATAACTATACTAACAACTTTAGGTCAACTAAGTTTAGGATCTTTATTGATTTTGAGATGCCAATTATAAGTATTTTATTTTAGGATTTGATAGAAAGTAGATTATAAAAATAAGATTTTTCCATTTTGCATACCCAAAACTAAGGTCAAACCTAGAATCTTTCTATGCCAGTCTATGTAGACTGATCAATGTGACAAGTCTACTAAATTTAAGAAACTTGATCAATATGGGAAAATTTTTAGGGATATTTTATGCATGATATCCATCTTTTGAGGGATTAGTCTATATTTTGATATATGCTTTTAAAAATAACTATCCTTCAAGGGAGCAGTCTGCACTTTTGATATTTGGTATATTTTTATATATTTTATGGATTTACATAGTTATCCTTCAAGAGAGTAGTATATTTATTTTGATTTTCTTGTAAATTATTTAATTTTTGTTTTGATCCTAGTGTTATTATTTCTTAATGGATTGGCCCCAGGTATCTTAGGATAATTTCCCAAATCTTTGTTATAGAAGATAAAACACTTATTCTCAAAATGAATTAGTGATAGGGAAGGATTTCATGAAATAATGATTTGGAGCTCCTTCCCATTATAGGAAAAGTTTATCTAATTTATAGAATGTTATGAATAGAGTTGGGGTGTTCATATTTACTATTAAAAATGGGAAATTTTTTCAGATAACCACATGTATCTATATATCATTATTTGTTATAAGAATAAGAGGGATATGAAACCTAGAAACTAAATTAGGGAGACCCAAGTAATTGAGATTTATTATCAGTAGAAAGGATGTAGATCCAAGGTATTAAGAGGTTCTCATTCTGATTTTCCATCAAGAGAGGCCAAGTGGTATGCCCTAGATCCATACTTATGGGTGATAATATATGGTCTAAGCCAATTCAGAGAAAATTTTCCCCTTTTTCTTTTTTACATATTAGTGACATGTTGATTCTATTTTAAGATATAGTCACTAATATGAAACTAACATTATTTTAGATGCTTATTAGAGGTGCTCTTTATTCATTCCTAATATACATGTAGATGGTTAAGGGTAGTCAATCAATGCACATCTAAAATTTTGAGTTGGGTTATCATTCCTAATTGAAATCATCCTCAAAAATAATATTTGTAAGGGATATTAAAAGGGAAGGAATCTAAACTTCAAGAGGAAGTATAAATTCAGCACTATAGGCTAGGGAAAAGGGAGTAGGACTTGTGGGGTTTAAATACTAGTTTCATAAGCCCATAAGGAAAATGAAACATGAAGAGGATAGTTCTTGCCTACTTTATTAGCAATTTTTTTTAGGATTTTGACAAGAGTTTTATTATATGGCTTTGCCTATCCGTTATCTTAAGGAAAATAATGCAAGGAGAAGCTATGCTAAATGATAATAAAATCATAGAGCTCTTAAACCTTTTTTTATTAAAATATTTTCCATTATCTATGATGATTTTATGAGGGATGCCAAAGTGGAAAATAATATGTTGACTAATGAATTCAATAATTTTATTAGATTTAGTCAAGATAAGGGGGATAAACTCCACCCATTTAGTAAAATAATCAATAGAGGTAATGATAAACCCATGACACTGGGAAGAATTATAATTAATCTAACCTATAAGCTTGAGCCTGCACTGGGGAAAAGGCCAAAAGTCCTATGCTAACTATAATTCTTGGTTAGGGACATGGGATAGGTTGTCATAATTTTAAAATTTAATGAATTTATTAATGTATTTTAAATAATTTTAATTTAAAGTGGGATAATAATAACCTAACTTTAAGATTCTCTTAGCGATAGTGTGGCCACTAAAATGTCCTCCACATGACCCAAAATGAACTTCTTTGATAATAAGGGTAGCTTCATGACCCTAGAGATAATGAAGAAGGATAATATCAAAACCATGATTATAAAAAACACAACCATTATGAAAAAAATCATAACATGATTCTACAAATATTATTTACCATTTTTGGATAGAATTGAAGAAATAATTCACCTTCATAGGTATTCAAATATCTATGCATACTAGAGATATGATGAATTTTCCTCCACACTATGCATGGAAGGAATGCCATTTTTGGTAAAATAAGGTTGTGTAATCCTATGGACAAGGAAAAATAACTTAGATTCCTGAGACAAATATGGGAGAAAGGATGTGAAGGAAGTCATATTATCCAAAAACTTGTTAGTTGATTGAGGTATGGTTTGGATAACATAATTCTCAAAAATGGATAACAACTAATCAGCCAATGTCTTATAATTTTTAAGCGTATCATCCTTGCATTGATATATACCCTTAATTTGATTTACCACAATCTAATAATCACCATAAATATTAAGTATTTTAATACCCAAGGCTAAGGTGGTTTGGAGACCCATTATCAAAGCCTCATATTATGCCATATTATTAGTGAAATCAAAACCAAGCTTAAAATATAGAGGTATAGGTGTGTCCCAAGAGGTATTAGGATAATTATTGTTCCCTAACCATTCCTACATTTGGATCCATCAAATAATAAAATCATTTGATACTTTAGATCTATTTGAGACATAGAGGTTATAGATTCATCTAGTAATTCATAGTTAACTGGTTAATTATCAAAAAGAGGCACCTCAACAAGTTGATCAATAATTATTTAAACATTAACTAGTTTTTAATGGATGAACCCCAAATAAAACTCTACCAATAGAATAAGCCATTGGCCATTTACTAATTTTAATAATAAATGGAATTCATAAACATATGGGGATCAGTATTTGTGACCACATAGGCTTTATGATTGAGTATATAATGGTGAAGCTTAGAAGCCACAAAGACCAAAGCTAGGCACAAATTTTCTATATGAGAATAATGTATCTTTTATTCAAAAATTGTGTACTTTATCTAGTAAATTTATTTCAGTTTATGCTTCTCATCATGATGGGCATGGATCCAAGGGCATGATCAATATTGGAAATATACAAGAATGGTCTTGATTCTTTGGGAGGAGTGATAACTAATGGTGAAAGAAGGTATATTTTAGGAGATTTGAAATCCTCCTAAAAACTATAATCCCATTTAAAATGGATATCTTTTTGTAGGAGGTGATGGAATGGTTGAGATTGATTAGATAGTTGGGAGATAAAATGATAGATAAATTGTAATTAACCTTTAAAACTATGGAGCCACTTAAGATTGGATGGGGTGGAATTTATAAAATAGATTTAATTATATTAGGATTGACTTCTATCCTATAGATGGAGATAAGAAAGCCTAAAAGCTTGCTTATTAATACTCCAAAAATGCATTTCTTAGAATTTAGATGGGAAACTAGATTAAGTGTGCAAAGATTACCTTTAGGATAGAAAGGTGGTCTTTTCATAATTTTGATTTACCAAGGATATCATCCAAATAATCCTCAATAATTTTATGTATGATATAATGGAAGATGTAAGTCATGGCTCTTTTATAGGTGGTTCCTACATTCTTTAGGCTGAAAGGTAAAACTCAGTAGTATAAGGTCCACCAAGGAGTAATAAATGAAGTATTATGTTGATCTTCTAGTGTGATAAAGATCTAATTATATCTAGATAAACCATCCATAAGTGATAACATTTCATTTCCCATGATTAAGTCCACTAATTGGTCAATATTATGGAGAGGGAAATCATCCTTTGAATAAGTGATATTAAGGTCTCAAAAGTCAATACAAAGGCATGATCCCCCTATAGGCTTATTGACATGGATGATATTAGATACCCATTCAGGGTAATCGATAGGATAGATAAAGTTAATGGATAAGAGACATGGTAACTATTGTTTGACTAAGATCATAATGTGAGGGTGTATATTTTAGAGCTTTTACTTTATAGGCTTGGTGTCAGAGAATGTAACAATGCTATGGATGACAATAGTAGGACCAATGCCAGTCATATTGCTATAGGACCAAGCAAATGCTTCACTATGATTTGTTATAAATGTAGTGAAATCTTATACTCCTGGGGATCTAAGGATTTATAAACCTTAAATATTTGTAGAGTCTCATAATATCCTATGTTAAAATCAATGGTGGCCTAATTTAATAGAATATAGGTTTTAGAAGGAAATTATTTGTGTAGATGAGATTTCTTTGTGCCTAAATAAGTTAATATCTCCTCATCATATTAGCATTGAAGAATAGGGATAGTGGGAAAATACTACGCTATCATATCTGGGTAGGATAGAGGAATGGTTTTGACCTCCCCATGATGATGATAGACAGGAGGTTTTATAGTAATGGCATTGAATAAATTTTTTTTGGAGTAATGGATATGATGTTGTTTAAAAGAAGGGGTGTTGGATGGTGAGGATGGCATGTCCTATTCAAGGATAGGAATGACAGTAACCTCTAGACTAGTTTTAGGATTTTTGCTAAAATTGAGGTAGTCATTTTCATGGGGTTTCCTAAAATCTCCCAATGTAACCTTGTGTAGGCCTTATTCATAAAATCCTATGTTGAAACCCTTCCAAGTACACCATTACAGGTATGTCTTTAGAAAGTGGGGTTTATCAATGAATGAAAATTTTGATGTAAATGGTTTAGGATGAGTTTGGTTATAAAGGGCTGAATAATGTTGATCTATCCCCCCATAAATCTAATGGGTATGAAGGAAAGGTGGACCAAAGGGATTAATTTCTCCTAAATTGGGATAATAAGCCTACTGTTTGTCCAAACACCCATATTTTTGGGGAGTGGGGAGAGTACTAAGTGTTAATATCTTATACTCCCCAATTTAAAGTTGCTAAAATGTAAAATTAATAGGCTTTTTACCAATCCTTGATGTAGGAATTGCCATACTAGTTGATGCCTCATTGGATGATGATGGGGTAACACTTTTGTAATGGAGTTAGGACATCATTTGGTTGGAATGTGAGGTTGTAATTTTGAATGGATGGGGATCAATTAGGACATTATGGATTTCATCCTTGTGTTCAAATTTAATACATTGATGTAAGGTAAAGAGGATGTAATGCACATCGTGTATCCAAGGATGTCCTAACAAAATTTTATATTAAAACTACCTTTTAATTACATAAAATAGTTCAGGTAGAACACACATGCCTAATTGAATGTGAAGGAATACCATTCCTAATGTAGGGGTGATGGTATCATTGAAAGCTCATAAAATGGTGGGGAATTGGGATACAACTATTTCAGGTAGGTGCAATTATTTAAATGTATGAGAGGATATGATGTTTATAATGGTACCATTATCAATCATGACTCATTTGATTTAAGTTTGATCAATCTGAGCAGTGATAAATATTACATAATCTTGATCATTATGATATAAGGGTGGTATTTATGGATCATGAAATTTTGAAGTAATGTAAGGCTTCTATCATATCCTTGTGGTGTTATGGATAATTTTAGACAAGTTTATATAGGGAAATCTTGAATGAAAGTTGATGAAGTTACATCATAATAGATATTTGTATGATTTTTGAAGCATTTTTAATTTGTGCTTTTCCTAAAATATAAATTTTAGGTTTCAAAGAAAGTGTTATTGGACAATTTATGGTAGGAACTAGTGTATTGGTGATAGTCACTTTGGATTTTTTCATGATTGTGGGTCTTATGACCCTAGGATTGGGATCACATATCTATGTGACCTGCATCTATCAAAAACAAAGGGGGATTCACTAAATTCTCAAAATCATTCACATTTAGAGGGTTCAAGAGTGGTTAATTTAGAACTCTATCAATTATTTTATCTTTTTTATAGCTCATGCTAATATTTTTTGTAGTATGTTACTTCCTGAGGTGGTTGTGACCCTATTAGTTTGACTATGGGTAAGGTCACAATCTAATTATTCCATTAAGAGATCATTTTCATATAATAAATTTTGGACTACAACCTTTAATGCATTATAACTTTTTGTGTCATGACCTACTATTCGATGGTATACTCATTTCTTATTTTTTATACACCATGTTAGTTTTTTGAATATGAGGATTAGTAGGTTTTATGAGTGATAGGGTGATAAGGGAAGTTTTTAGAAGATAATTGAGGATCTTAGAATAAGACCCATTTAATGGATATTGACTAGGATTTTCAATCCTCTAAGGTACCAATAGGGAAGATGTATGTGACTTCAAACCTTGATCTTTTAAACTAGTTGTTTCTATTTTCCCTACTATAGGTACTTTGTGTTTAGGATAAGCCCTTACACTTAAACCCTATGGATAATAGGGATTTAAGGGTTATGTATTATCATTATAATGATAGGAAGATCCCATTATGATGATACATGCTCTTTATTAGAAAATTTTATTATAATGGATTTTAGTCTTCATAAAAGATGGGGTCCTAATATATATGCTCTTATTCGAATAGGTGGTAGTGGCACTTTCCCTTTTCCAATCTAATCATGGGTAATGGGGATATCCTCTTTAGGGAGTTTGATTCTAATAAGAGTATGATAAAAATATTTTCCTCTTGGGTCCTTGAGGTTTTTTTTTTGACATCAATGGATTTTCCTTTGATTTATCTAATATTTAATGCCTCCTAAGTAATGAGGGAAACTAGTCTTGAGCTAGTTTGGGGTAATGTGATCATTTCCTCAAGGGGTAATAAGCAAGATGGAATGGGTATGATATATGTAGGTAATGAAATGATGTGAATAATGGTATGTGTATCTTGATAAATGTCTAAGAAAACCTTTTCTTTGATATTCTTTTCTTTTTATAATTGATCATCCTAAATGATTTTAGATATGGTTTTATCAAGTGGATCTGAGATAATGAGATCCAAAACACTTGATGAAGTTTTTAAAATGTTTTTGCTTAGTTTGGATGTCTTAAAAATATCTCTTTTAAGGAGATCAGGGATAGGAGTACTATAAAATTCTTTATGTAAAAGTTGGTTATGGATTATATTAACTACATGAGTTCATGTTTTGAGGTGGATCCTAAATTATCTTGCATGGAATTTGACATGTAAGAGTGATTAGGGAATTGCTACCTAAGTATATCTATAGATTAATTTGGGGGGTGCGTTAGGGTTATCTAATTGTAACTCCCCTAATTGATAAGATTTATTACTAGTCCCTTGAAATAAAAACATCTACTAACATCATGACCTATTACATGGTGAAAATTACAAAAGTCATTTTACCAAAACTGATTACGTTTAGGGAAAGAATCATTGAGAGGTCTTACTAAAATAAGCTCGATGAGACATGCCTTTAAGATATTATCTAAAATAGAATCATAACATTCTCATAAATGTGTATATTATCATAAAATAAAATGTGTCAGTAGATTATGAGATTGTGGCTAGGAGGGGGATGACTTAAATTGGTTTTTAGTTTATGGTGGTGCTGATTTTACAACTATGGCATTAACATCTCCTTTGGTTTTATTATTATTGTTAGTCCTTTAGAGGGATCAGGTTTAAAGTTTTTATTCTACAATTTAACTTTCCCTTATACTAGGGATCTAATTATAAGTTTGGGGGCCATATAAAAGGCCTCATCAAAGTTATTACAATAGTGTACCCATAACATCAATAAGATATGTTTAGAACATGCCATCATGAATAATTTGATCAGCTCAAGCTGTAGAAGGGAAAAGGTGAGTTGATTTATGGTACTCCTCCATCTAGCCATAAAGTCAGTGATAGATTCATCATTGAACTATCAGATGGCATAGAGGTCAGTGATAGTGACTTTTCTTATGATATTAATAGAAAATTTATCTAAAAATATTTGGGATAGCTTCCCAAAAGAGAAGAGGGAATACTAAGGAATTGAGTTGTACCAATTTAGTGCAATACTAACTAATGACATAATAAAGGTCCTAAGAAAAAGTGCATTATTGTGAACTATAAGGTAGCAAGCATGTCAAAAAACTTAAAGGTGATGTTGAGGATCCTTCTTATTTTAAAACTTCATAAAATTTAGAATTTCCCACTGTGGAGGCTAAATCCTAATAGAAACTATTGGGTTAATAGGCTCTTTACATATTTGATCATACGTGAGCATGCTATTTTACCTAGAGGCAAAGGTTTACAAATTAGCCAACCATATTATTCATTAGGATGTTTATAAGGTATAGTTTGGAATTGTATTGAGGTTTTCCTCCCAAATCATTATATTGTGGGAGTTAATACATAGGAAACTGAGTGGAAAAATCTTGGGATAATGGATTACCAAAAAATGTGGTTATAATTGGTTGGGACACCACCACATACTATGGGTATTAGAAAGGGATATAAGTAGACCCAATATCTTGTATGTGTTCTATGTATTAGGTAGTCAAGGGGACATATTGTTGAGGTAGTTGACTTATAAGCGCTTTTTGTAAAGTTTGAGTTTAAATACTTAAGGGTGCACTAGTTTGGATAGATGAAATGTTGTTGGGACTGAGATAACTAGGTTTTGAAGCACCATGTAATAGGCCGAGTAGTTATAGGTTGAGGTATGGTAACATTCTAAGTTTGGGTAGTAGTTAGGGATGGACTAATAAATGTCACTGGAGGAAGATTGCCTAAGGGTTGCATAGTAGTAGTGTCATAACTAGTTAGACGAGGATTGTTATGGGAAGATACTATGGTAGTGGTAAATCCTTCACCTTCCTCTAAAGACATGACATATGGGTTCCTAGAAAACTATCTATGGGGATAAAGTGGGATACATATGGCTTAAGAGTTAAGATAATAGTTAAGTATGATGTGGTTGATATCTATTATAGTGGTGAATTGAGGATCGCCTTGGGTATAATACTAAGCAATACCTTCCCCCATGGACATAGGAAAAGTAGGAGGACTAGCATAATTCTCTATGGATGAGGATGAATTTATAGGTTATATTCTATTTTTCAACTATTGTCACATCAAAACCATGTAGTAATAAATGAAAAAAAAACACACACACAAAAATTACATAATTTTTTTTATTATCTCATATTTTAGAGAGAGGAAAAGATACACATGATAAAGATGTACCTAAAATGTTTTTAGTTTTAACTTTAAAGTGTGATAAAATTTAATAAAATGGTTACTAAGGGTTCTAAGAAGCATAAATCTAAGGATAGTTTTAGGTTTTTTTAGGCTTGTATAGATTTATGCTCTGGGATCAATACTTGACCTAGTATTGGGGCCTACCCCCTCAATTCACACACCACAATGTAAGGGTGTTGGGTTCTTAGCCAATACACATAAAAAATTAGGGTTTATACTAAATAAAATTAATAATCAAGTTATCTCCTTGGTGGTGAACTCCAAGTATGATAGATAAGAAGAAGGTTACCTATAGGTGATGAAATCCTAGTCGATTCTCGTATATAAATGTTTAATGAGTTTTTTATGCTAGTGGTTTGGTCTATGTGTGAGATAAGTGGTGAATATGATAAATTTAACTACCTATATTATTATATATGAATTAACTAAGTAAAAAAAATGGATGCAGTTCTTTTTAACTTTTAGAAAGGAAATAAGAATTAGTTTTTTATTTATCTTTGAATGAATACAAAAAACAAAAGAAAGAGAGAGAAATATATATAAATTCATAATGAATTTTACTAAGAAAAGTGAGACCTTAAGGGTCCCACCAAGCATGCCATAATTTTATCATAATTTTTCATTTTTCTTTAAATTTAAATTTCTTACTTAAAAGTCAAATGAAAATAGGGTTTATGGTGAATACATATGGATTAGAAGATGTTATACACCACTTTGAATCCAATGATAGTGAGAGATTATTTTTGATTAGGAAGAATAACCTACACACATGTAAACACATTAGATAAAAATTGATTAGTATATAATTGGGTGAGTTACCTAGTAAAAAAATAGTCCTAGGAAGTTATGATCTTCCTTGAATGAATGTCAACTCACTTGCTTACACAATCGAGTGGATAAACAACATATGAAATTACAATAGATAAAATATATGATAACAATGATAATTAATATTCAATCCTTGATTAAGCTATCAATATAAGTGTAATATTCATCCTAGTAAGCTATGATAACATCTATATCATCGTATATGACATCTATTTTGTCCTCAAAGGATTTGAGAGAGGTAGAATAAACAACATTGTAGAGAGATAGCTTGAAAACTATCACTCTGATAAGGAAATAGGGGTTGGGATACTATATGGATATCTATGATATTGATTACATCATGTATTATGCCTAGTAGAGTCATATACACTTAAAGGCCATATACAAATGATAGGGAATTAATAAAGGATTGCTAACAATGATCTTAGATTAAGGTCTCAGGTTTTATAAATTAGACATAATATATCTATGCCGATCCTAATAGGATCAGTTATAATAGATAGAATTAGTGTTGATTCAGAATGAATTGGCATCAATTATCTCTGTATATAAGTTTAATTAGAACATAGAATAAATGAGATAGATTGGATGACAGAGGCCAATAAATAAATATAGAGGGATGTGTATAATATTGTAAAGAGTAAACAAGTAGATAAAAATATAAAAATTGATAGGAAATGAAATAATAAAACAAGATGACATACCTTGGATCCATTTTCAAGAAGAATGAAACTTATCTAAAAACACAAGTAGTCTTCTGGCATTATAATAAAGAATACGAAGTGAATGCAACAATATTCTAGTAGTGTGTCATTAAGGACACCCTTAATTCTCCAAGAAATATAGTATCAATTAAAATTTCAAAGTTTTTATATCCATAAGCCAAAGATTGGCTAGGTATTTATAGATTGATGTTGATCCAAAGAATCGATGTTGATCACAAGTTAATCAACATTGATTCACCCAAATTGGCATCTTTGCTTCAACTATGGGTAAAATCTCTTTGATACATTTGGAGTTGTTGGTAATGACACTATAAGGGGTAAAATGGTTATGGGGTAGATTCCTTAGGTTATTAATGGATTTAGGAGGTTATGGAAGGTAGAAGGCAAAAGTAAATTACCGAGTTACCAAGGAAATATACTAAACCTTAGGATAGGGATTATTTAGGATATTAAACAATAATTAAATCCTACTAAATATAATTAATTATACATATGGTATAAAATTATAGTGTCTACACTCACTAAATCAACCATTCACATTTATTGCATTGGTTCCCAACCATCATGTATTAAAAATATATAATGACATGAGAACTAAAGGAAGTCTAAAATATCATTAAAATATAAGTATCTTCATAATAAATTATGATTTTGGAAACCTCTATCACATGATTTCTAACCTAGATATAAATGGTGCAAGGCCTAGAGTAGAACCAAAGGTATTTATATCATGGCTATAAACATCTAGCTATTAGAATATTAAATATTTATCCTTCCCTTATCCATTTTATGTAAAAACAAGTACATTACATGAGTTATAAACACCTAAGTCACACTTAAGCTCGATCATGCAATTTAAAATGAGATGGAAATAAATAAATCACTCTTCACACAATATTACATATTGAAAGAATTAGATCTCAATATGTTATGTGATGAAGCAAACTTAAATGATCATTTCTCATTTTATTTTTTTGAAATAGTTTTTTGTCATTCTATCTAGTCGTTCAATAATGGAGGTTTATAGTTTGGGTTCAAAACATTAGACAATGTTTTCTCTACATATTCAACATTTATTGTGACCAACACATCCCTATTCATATAATAAAAGTGGACCTTTGTAATAAATAAATTTTTAAAATTCTTAGCCCTCTATTGAGCTTAGTATGATTCTCATTGATTTCAAAATCTTAGATGCATGTTCGATTTTTATTCTTTAAAATGATTTCCTACAATAGATGATAGGCTATTCATTTATATTTTTTAAAAAATCACAACTATTTATGTTGAAAATGATTAATAATATTATGATTTTTAATTATTTTTCATACTTATATGTATGGGAAAGTACTAACTTTTATTTTTATAAAATCATTATACAAACAATTCCTAGAGTATCATCCTAGAGTACTAGTTGGCACTCTCTTAAGAACCTTTCTATTAACAGGAATTAGATGTGTCAAATCTATCAAAGCCTTAGAATGACCAATCTAATGGGATATCTCCAAGTGCACCAATTACATTCAAAGGTGTCAGATCTATCAAATCCCCTAGGGAACTAATCTAATGGGAGAGCACCATTTTTAACAAGTACAACTAGAGGTATTGGATTTGTCATAACCTTGGGAGGCCAAAACGAGTAATAAATTTCCATTTGTAATTATATAAACCCAATTTAAAAAGGGTCCAAAAATATATCTAAGTGATTCAAAAAATTACAAATAGGGAACACTCGATCCAATGATAAAATGCCCCATGTAATCAATATACTCATGTAGTCATTTCATATAGTTAGATCTCTCAAGATGGAGTACCACATCATTATTATTTATTATAGTGTTTATCAAGATTAATACTATATGAATGACATGTGGCCAATCTTATAGATTTCAACAGTGCCATGATGGATAAAACTAGGCACATGCCTACTTAGACACTAGAAAATTATACTAGATGATGAAATGACTTAGGATACCTGAGGAACCACCTAACCCTTCTCAACCCACTAACCAACCCATCAGACCCTGATTCTAGTTAGATACTTTGTTAACTAAACTCACTAACTTAGTAACTTTACCTTAACCCAACCCTTTTAACCCACCTTGACCTATTTTCCTCTAGACACTCATCCATTGATGGTAAGCTTGACCATCAATTGTTAGGCTAACCATTGATGGTCAGGTCTTCCTCATTCTTACACAAGTACTAGCTATGTAAGATAACACAACACTATTAAATATATCCACCTTACACATTTCTAATGAACTCCCAAGCATCAAAATTAATAAGTCAACCTACTGATGAACCTTTTATCCTCCATCTCTCTTTACCTATAAAATTAGGGGACTAGGAGGTGAAATTAATCCATCATCAAAATAATTATTACACCCAAGTATTCAAGTTTCCCAAGTAGTCTTTTTCTAGTAATTTAGTAACATCAATAAATATATGAACCTATACCAAAATTTCTCTCAAGGAAAAGTAACTTTACCAAAATTATTCCAGCCATCAACCATCAACCATTTAGCAAGTAATAGGTATATTTATACTTTGGTTTTGTCATTTTGGTTTCTGACCTCTATACCCCATCATACCTTTTTTTACCTATCTCCCAACCTCTCATTTATCACCAAACCCTTAAAAATACCCTTACTTGATCATTAACACATTCTATAACTCTTTTTTGAGTACTTTCAAAATCCATAATCAACTGTTGATAATTATCACAACCATCAACATTTACCTCCAACCATTGATGGTTACCTAGTTTTCAATTGTCAGTTTAACCACTGATGATCAACCCAACCATTGATGGTTAGCCTAACCACTGATGGTGATTTTGGTAAGAAATAACAAGTTATTTCTAACCCCTTACCTCTAACCAAATTTGACTTTCTATGTCCCTGCCTATTCACAAACCCTTGCTTGATTTTATGAACCTAACATGATGTATTTTAGCACTAGTTTTGACCTTCTTTTACTATATTTAATCATTTTTCTCTATCAATCATTCACTTTCTTCTTGTATTTCATTTCAATACTTTATATTATTTGATGTAAGTAGTTTCATTTTATATCTTTCAACTTAATTGTTATAAAAGAATGGATTGATAACCTCCTAGTGAGCTCATGCTTCTTAGATCTAGCTCACGCTAGGCAGTCCACCTAACTATCTTGCTAAAAACTCCTTTTGTTAGTGCTTTATTATATAAAGGTTATTCCTTCCAAGATAAAGAAGATTTATTCATACTCATTTGGATTATGCATGCATCAACCACTAGGTATTTCTACGACACCCTTATTACTAATTTCTTATATTATTTCTAGTTTAAGAAATGAGAAAAAATTAAGAGAAATATTTTAGCATGCCTAGTGGTACCCTAACATCATCTAGGTTCCCATTTATTCCTTTATTCTATGTTCATATAATAAAATCAAAAAAAAATTGGGCTTAAAATAAACCATGCATACATTGATTGCTTACTTGTTTTAGTTCATTTAGTATCTTAAAAGCAATGTAATTAATCATGGTTTCACTCTTATTATCACACACTTTACCAAACCACATAATCAATCAACACATCAAAATAAACTTGAGACAAGACCCAACTAGGATTTCATCACCTAACAGTAACCTTACCCTTTCCCACTAATCCCACTTAGAGGTCATTGCCAAGGAGAGAAACAACTCATATCTTTGGTTGAGTATAAACTCTAAAATTTAGTATATCTTGGCTAAGCACCAAATACCCTTATCATTATGGTGTGTGAAGTGAGGGGGTAGGCCCCAATATCAAGCCACATACTAACTTTCAATACAAATTCTTTGTGAGAGCCTTTAACACTTGAAACAAACCTTAGACTTCCTCTTTAGTACTTGATCTACAAACCAAATTTCTTCTTTACACTTTCTAAAGCATAATCTAGAAGCAATCTAAAAATAATCCTATGTTTTAAATGCACTTTAGTGTATGTTTGGATTGCCTTGAGATATATTTATATTTCTTACTTTGCGTTTGAGTTACAAGATTTTAATCATTTATTTTCTATTCCTCACGTTGTCTTTATTAGACAAAAAATAAGGAATCAAACTAACTAGGAACCACCATCTTCCTCTTCCTCTTCTTCCATAAAGTATACTTATGATGTTAAGAGTTCTCCTCATCTTTCTCCCCCTCCTACCATGCCTTAGATAGTTATCGAGGGTGATGTAGATTTCACTAAATTCCTTAATAACAACCCCATGGCCCTCCAATAATACATCAATGCCTTAGCTCATCACACCCCTATTGCTTCAGTTCCTCCTACATATCCATCTTATGGGTTGTCCTAAATCTACCCAACCTATGATCACCCAAGCACCTTCTTCCAACAATAACACATATTTGACCACCAACTAAACTCAATCCAACATCTAAACCAATAGTTAAACACCCCCTACACCAAGCAACACCTCCAACATAGGGGTCACCTCACCTCTTATTACCCATATTTCATCCACCATGGTGGTATTTTCTACCCCTATTTTCACCATTCCCCTTATCACTACCAACCCACCAATTTTGACCCCACTTAAAATTTTGGATCTTCTATACCTCATACTCTTCCACATATTAGCACAATAATAACCACCCAACCCCAACAATTAATCCATCCCTACCTCCAAATCAACCCATATCAATCCCTTAATAAATACCCATGACATCTTACCAATATATTCCTAATCCACAAGGATACATATCACCTTCTACCCAACATTTTGTGCCCATTAACCCTTATGTTGCACCATCCTAACCTTCAATGACCACATAGCAATATGTGGCATCTTCTCAACCTTCCATCACTTATCCATATATTTCTTCTACCTAACCTTAACCAAACTTTTCACATAATATTAGATCTTCCCAACCTCAAAAATATTTGGTCAAAATGTTAATGGACAAAATGACTAACCTAGAATCATCTATATTTGGGGTTTATAACCTTTTATCTTATGATCAAGTCTATAACGAACCTATCCATCCATCCATCCCAATCTGATCTTATCCTCCTAAATGGGAACTATAAAAGTTTTCCAAGTTTCAGATCAAGGAGGACCCTAAAAACCACTTGAGATCATTTCACCATTATTTCTATTTGATTTAATATGATGATGTTCTTCTTCTTTATAATTTTCCCATGTCTTTATCTAGACCAGCCCTAGGTTGGTATAGTTCTCTCACCAAGCATTCCATATTTTCCTTTTCCCAACTTGACCAAATATTTTTAGATCATTTATTAGTCAATATATCCAAAAATGTCTCTATTACTGACCTCTATGCCATTAGGAAATTTGATGATGAATCAATTGTCGATTTCATATCTAGATGGAGAGGTCTTATCAATCAATTTTTTTTCTCCTTATCCCAATCTAAGTTGATTGAGCTTTTCTCTTGGGGTTGTGATAAACATATTTCCCTTATTCTTCAAGTTTAAAATTTAAGACTTTTGATGAGGATTTTATCATGGCACATAAATTATAATTCAGAGGCATTGATGAGGGGAAATTGAAACTATGGAAGAAAAACTATATCTTTAAATCCAATGACCCTTCCTCATCTAAAACCACTAATCAATCTAACCCTCCCAACACCAAACCAAAGGCATCAATAAACTCAATTGTCCTTAAAACCTCTCCACCACCAAATAGTAACTAACCCAACCCAACCAATTCCTCTAACTCTTCCAACCAACAAAATTGAAACCAAAACTGAGCTACCCCAAAATAATAAACTCCTATAAAGGAGTCTTATGCTTCAGTTTTGGACAAATTCCTCAAATCCAACATCATATAACTTCCTCCCATAAATTCTCCCCAATAATTTGATGCTTCTTTCCCTACACGTAGCTAGTACAATGAAATTGATCTATGTGCTTTTCAGTGTATCATTAGACATGATTTTAGTAGATGTAAAATCCTTAAAACTATTGTCCAAAACATGATTGATAAGGGATAACTTGTATTTTATAATCCCAATGCACTCCAAATCATTCCCTTCATATATTTCATAAAACATTTCCCAACCATGCCATATCTACTAATTATGGTGATAATAAATTGGAATCATCTCATGCTCATGAGGTTCATATGGTTAATTTCATTATTATTGAACCTATCATTGAGGATACCATTGCCTCAAATACCTCTTCCTCTATTCCACTTATTAAGTTCATAGACTTTCCCTATATTCTTTTGGACAACCAAATAGAGGATTTACCCACCCCTCTTTCTTTAATTGATGAGACTGTGAATGTGTCCACATCTATTTTGATATAAATACCAAAATAAGTAACCATTTATTCAATCAGCTCTTCACTCACTCCACCTATTAAAGTGGTGGAATTACCCACCATTTTTTGGGAGACCCAAAAAAAGGAAACAACTACCTCCATTCCTTCACTTGAGGCCATCACACCTTCCTCCCCAATCATATAACCACCCATTCTCTCTTTGGGAACCATCCCTAAAGAAGATATTACCTTGTATACACCTTCTATGGAGGAAACATCCTCCCAAATATTGGAACCTTCCATCAAGAGCAAAGGTGAAGAAACCATTCCCTCAACTCAACCTATGGGATTAATATTTGAAACTAATGACCAAGGGATCAAACATGTTTACAAACCTTTCTCTAGATTGGTCCAAAGTCTAGAGATCAATTCTCAACCCAATATGGATAGAGCCATCTTTTATAATCATCTTGGGCTCCCCTTACCAAAACAAACCTGAACCTTCAACCTCACTTGCATCCACCATCAAACCTATCATTACCTCAACCCTATCTTCAAACACTTCTTCCTCCAAAACCATAGGGGAACCATCCAACACACCTCCATATAAAATTTTCAAATCACCTTATGCCTCTCTAACCAAACCTTTCAAGAATATAGAAAAACTTTTTACACCTAGCCTTGCTCACCCATATTTGAAGTTGGACTTAACCCCATCTAGTCCACCAAAGAAAACCCTGACCAAGTTGACTAAGAAGGTATAGCCACCCAAACTCCCACCTTGAACCAAAGCTATACCACCTCCTTTTCCCTTACCATATAACTTAAGACCCCATCCTTCTACCATCCCACAAGCTCATTCCTCTACCAATAAGGTGAACCCTCTCATAACTACACATTCCTCATCTAGTAAACCTTCTCTTTTTACTCTACCTATACCTACCCATACCAAATCATCAAACTCCCCATCATTATTAACTATCCTATCTACCTCTACCTTCCCACATATAACCAAACCTTCACCATTCACCTCTAAAATGTCCACCTCCAAACCAACCCCAATAAAAAAACCCCAACCAAAACCCCCTACCAAAACCATTCCATCCCCTATAATTTTTATTGTAAATAATAATTCTAATAAGGCTCCCACTCATAAAACTAAAAACCTATCACCTCCAACACCTTTTCATGAATATTATTCAACCATTCTACAAAGGTTGTTACAAATTTATTCCTTAATCCTACCACCTATCAAACCTTTCAACCCTTCATGTACTAAACCATCAGGGTTCAATGAAAATTTGATTTTCTCATACCATAGGACCCCTGGACATGAGACATAGAACTATAAATTTCTCCAAACACTTGTATATAACTTATGGGATGATGATGATCTATTATTGGATGAACCTCATTTAAGCCCATTACCAACCCGACCACCCAATCAACCCATCCAACACTTACCTACTCCTCCACTCTAATTTGAAAGTGAGAAGGAATAAAAACAACCATATAGCCCAAAACCTCCCTTAATCCATGTTATCTATATGGTCACCTAATTTAGGGTCCAATAAAAAGATAAGTGAAAAGCCAAAGTGTCTATACCATAGACATACCCTTCCACCCTTCAACCTTCCAACCAAATTCAAGCACCCTCACCTTTACCTTAACCTTCTCCAAAACCCAAAATATCCATTTTGGGTGCCTCTCCTTACAACCCTTATTCATATATCCAATGAATTCTTATAAAACAACTTCACTAGACACTAGTGAAGATGAGCCTTTACAAAATAATCAACACCTCACCCCATCACCATTAAGCATTGATACAGGGCATGAAATTAATAGAGGATCAACTAGAAGACATTCAAACTCTTACATCCTCTATTAGATCCCTTCAAATTTATACCTTCCTTACCTTCTAAGATTCTAAAATACCTTTTGTTCATTTTGAATATCCTAATCCTCCCCTCTTCATCACTACATACATCAATCAAATCTACATCAAAAGGGTGATGATTGATGGAAGAGATAGTATTAACATTATCTCCTCTCATTCTTATGACCAATTCTAGTTTCCTAAGAATATCATGTCTAAAAATGTAGTGATCCTTCACTCTTTCAATGATGTTATTTGCATTACCTTGGGGACAGTCATCCTCCACATCTATTTGGGACCTCGCACAAATATAAAACTATTTTACTTTGTAGAAGCCAATTTATTATGTAATGTATTACATAGATGCCCTTAGATCAATGCCATGATTTATGTTGCATTGAACTTACACTGATGTGTCAAGTTTGAACATGAAGGTCAAGTTATTACCATCAAAGCTGACCCTAGTCCTTTTGCATCTTAGAACATGACATATTTACCCAATGACATTATTTTTTCTCCCTCATCCACCTCACCACCAACCAACAATAAATTTATGCTACCAATTATGAATCTTTAAGTATCTTATCTATCCTTTCTTCTTACATCCTCATAGAGGACCCTTTGAAATCCACATTCCAGCATCTCTCACTAGGGAAGTATCATCTTTTAGCTTTGGGTGATTTCCCTACTCCTCAAGAGTATGGAAAACTCAACCATGATCCTATTTATGAACTTAACATCAAAACCATCATTCCTTTTAGGCATTTTATCCATCAAACCAACTTAATATATGGGGTACTTGATCATCTACTTCTTATTTCCACCACTACCTCCACCATCTGACCATTTACCTATGACTTCTCCTATCTTGAAAAATTGACATTTTTAAAAATATACCTTCACAGGTGTGTATAGAAGGTATTTTTCCTAGACCATTATGAACATGGACCTTATGAGTTACCTTCCATCATAACCTAGAACCATCATGACTTATTTGGCCTTGGGTTCATACCACCAAAAGAACCCACTGATTCAACAAAACCCATTGCTATCATCAATGAGGATATACCATCCTCACCAAACCCATCTCTTTCAAAGTTTGAGGATTTAAAAATAATTCTTCTTAAATGTTTTTAGTCAATAATATTAGTTTATGCCCCTTGACCTATCAAAAGTGTCGCCAAAATAAAACCCTTCCCCTCATTCATCTTGAAATGGTAAACAATTATTCTCCTACCATTAACACCATCTAACATCAAGACGATGATTCCATTCTCACCTACCTTGGTGTAGGGGATTCTTTTATCCATAAATCCCTTCCTCTTGAGAACCAAACCATGTTGAATACATTTAATACTGATGTCAACATAAGCACTTAGGATAACCCTCACATTGTCAATATTGGTCAATCCTTAGATTCTATAGAGCAACAAGATTACCCTTCTTTTTTCATGACTAAAGCATAGAATTTGATTGCTCCTATTAGGATATGCCTATACTTGACCCTTCCACCACACTACACAACATTATCACCTATCCTAATGCTAAGCATATTCAATAAAAGATTCACAAGATACACCCTCACATCACCCTTCTAATCATAGAAGATCTTTAGTGTCTCTTGTTTGTCAACTTCATCAAACCCATTAACTATCCATAATGGATTTATAACATTGTTCAAATTACTAGTCCCATAGGGGGACTTTGCCTTTGTATTGACTTTCATGACCTCAACCTTTCTTGCCCAAAGGATGACTTCCCTTTTCCAAGCATCAACTAACTTGTTGATTTTATAGTTGGCCATGTGATGTTATCTCTCATGGATGGTTTTTAGGATATAATCAAATATTTATTGTCCCCAAGGATCAACATAAAACTTTCATCATCACCCCATATGTAACCTTTTGCTATAAGGTCGTGCCATTTGGTTTGAATAATGATGGAAAAACTTACCAACCTGTGATGACCTACATCTTCTATGATCTCATCCATAAAATCATATAAGACTATGTATATGACATCCTTGGGAAATATAAATACCATGAGGATCATCTGTCCATTCTCACAATCATCTTTGAATGCCTAATCCATTTCCATGTTAGACTCAACCCTAAGAAATAATTTTTTGGGGTCTTATCTGGAAAGGTTATTAGCTCTATCATCTCTCTTTGAAGAATCAAGGTTGAACCTACTAAATTTAGAGAATTTTTTGATATTTCACCCCTAACCCACTGTAATCAACTCCACATCTTATAGGGGAAGCTCCAATCCATCCATTACTGCATCTCTTAGTTATTAGATAAATGTCAACTTTTTCACCATCTTCTCAAGAAAGATACATTTTTTACATGGAGTAAGGACTGTCAACAAGACTTTGATTTAGTCAAAGAGTACCTCATTTCTCCACCCATTCTTAACCCTCTTAAAGAGGACCAACCTTTTTACCTTTATATTTTTACCACTAATCATTCCTTAGGGGCAATGCTCGCTCATGATGATGAATAAAACAAAGAGTAAGTTATCTACTACATAAGTTAAACACTTATAGAGTATGAGACTTGTTACACCCATTTCAAGAAAATTTACCTCACCTTAGTATTTATGGATTCCAAACTTCGTCATTATCTTCACAATCACAAAACTTTTGTCATCACTAATACTAATCCACTTAAGTATATCCACTCTAAACCATAACAAAACTAGCGTATGGCTAAGTGGCTCATGCTCTTAGCTAAGTTTGACCTTGATTTTCTCCATTAGAAGTTGATTAAATATAAATTCATTACCAATGAACTAGTTGAAGTTCCTTTACCAAAAAACTAATTGCTTCCTCTTGCATTTCTAGATAAGTCCATCATGACTCTTTCTCAATAGGACCCCACTTACCAAATGACCATATTATTTGATAGCCTGAAATGCCATCATGTTGGCGGGGGGGGGGGGGCAGAGTTATTCTCATTCCCCTCAATGGTGAACCTCTTCCCCTTTCCTTTAAAATCTATTTTGAATGCACCAAAAATGTGGCTAAGTATGAATCCCTAGTAATAGGGTTTTGAATGGCTCTTGCCTTGGGAGTTAAGATGATCAATGTCTTTGGTGATTCCCAAATTATGGTCCACTAGGTCAATAGATCCTACCAATGTAAGAATGATGTATTGAAAAAGTAATATTAATTAGTAGATATACTCTTAGCATCATTTCATCATTACCTTATCTAGTCTATTCCATGATTTACTAGCAAGTTCCAGGATATAATGGCTTCCATTACTTCCTAAACCCCATTTTTAGCTATTGATTATAAACTATTTGTTGCCATTTATTTCTTTATCATACCCTATTATATCCATTTCAACCTTCCTACCATTTTTAGTATGGAAGCATCTACATCAAACATATGGTATGAGAAAACATTCAACTACCTCAAACTCAACATCATTCCTCCCAACCTCTCTAGGAATTCCCAAAGATATTTTATTTAGAGTACCTCTCATTAAACCATACTAGGGGGAATCATTTACAAGCATGGCTTTGATGACATCTTTCTTTGTTGTCTATATAGTCATGAATCTTCCCATTCTATCAAATAAATTCAAGATGGAATCTATGGGGAACATTTTAGTGGTTTAGCTATTGCTAAATTTATCCTTCACCTTGGCTATTATTACCCCACCCTTAGCTACGACTGTTATGATTATCTAAATATTTGTGTTAAATGTCAATAGCATGCCAATTTACATCATGTTCCTACCCATGGCCTTCAAGTATTCAAATACTATTGACTCTTATCACAATGGGGACTCGATCTCATTAGGGAAATCAATCCTCATTCCTCACAATGACACTAATCCATAATCATCTCCATCAGGTATTTTACCAAGTGGATTGAAGTTATTCCTCTTATCTCAACCAAAGGTGACAAGATTGTCAACTTTATCAATCATTATATCATCTGTCATTTTGGTGTTCCCCATAAGATCATCATCGATAATGGAAAATATTTCAAAAATAATCAAGTCCAAGGTCTTTTTGATGTATTTATAATTAAGTTAAGCTTTTCCTTGTATTACCATCGATAAGAAAATGAATAGGTGGAATCCTATAACAAAACCCTTAACAAAAATCTTAACCAAAATAGTCAGTTATTCAAGTTGGGATTGGCACTTGCACATCCCTTTCAATTTATGGGCCTATCCCACTAACATTCAAACCTATACCACTACTACACCTTTTTCTCTAGTCTTCAGAGCAGAGGCAGTCTTACCTCTCAATGTCTAGATTACTTCTCTTTGTATATCTTTATAAAACATCATTTTTGAAAGCAACTATCACCAAAAACATCTAATGTAACTTGACCTATTTAACAATCATTACCTCACAACACTTAACCACATTTGTGTCTACTAATATAGAATCAAGTGTACCTATAACAAACACCTAAAAAAATATGAATTTAATATTGGACACCATGTCCTAAAGGAAAACCAACATGGAAGAAACAAATATAGAGAAAAACAAAAGAGGTAAGTTTTTTTTCAATTAGTCTAGACCCTACATCATAACCCACAAGTATGGATCAAGATCTTACCATTTGTCCTCTCTCAAAGGCAAACTATAACCTAAGCCTCTCAATGATTTACATCTATATCCTTTATTTTGTTAAAATGGAATCAAACTCACCTTCTTGTCTAACTTAATCTTGTTCCTTGATTTACAATATTTTCACCTTCACTTACCTATCACTATCCCTTTGAGGACAATTGATTACAATAGAAAACCATGTGATTACCCATCACACTCATAGCCTAATCCTAAATATGGATACCATAGCTCTACCCATAGCATGGTTCTCATGGATACTTTTTATCTCTAATTAGATGGAATCCCAGGGTCATTGTATCTAAAAAACACCCCTTTCACCTACCATTAACCATTTTTACTAAAGTTTTGCCCTCATAAAGGTAAACCTCTAAGCCTATATAGACTTGTCCATGTCTAAACCTAGCATTAAAATAATGTGGGATACAAAAATATTACTTGGGTCACATATCTCTAGCATTGAAGACTATGCCATTAAAGGAAAACTACCTAAAATTAAATTTCTTAAAAAATAGATTGTTCCCTTGAAGGACAGCTACCAAATAAATAAACCCAAACTTAGACCAATCCCTTGAATGATGGCTAAGTCAACTTGGTTAAAATCAAACATTTGAAGCTTCCTACATCGATCAACTTCACAAAGCTATCAAATAGTATCAATAAAGAACCCTATATAAAAATGAAAAAAAATCTATCCTAATAAGTTGTAATCAGCTTTCATATCTAGCATTACTAGACTTCCTACATTGATTAATCTACACCTTACATGAAGATATGGACTTTATATCTATTATTTTTCTTAGGTCACCTATAGAAGGGGAAAACTAACCCACATAAGGTTACTTTAGCAACCCATTTTACCTTTCACCTACCACCTATATCCCCTTTATACCCTCTACAAATCAAGGGATTATGAACTTACTTGACACAATGTGATCAAGATACCCTTCTATCAACCAAAGCATTCTAAGGGAAAGCATTCAAAAGGCTTATGTTCCTTAAGCAAGTATTAATTTGATTTTGTTTTATCCTTACCAATGAAAAGGCATCATGATTTTTTCTTATCCTCTCATCATTAGTTCATGTGCACATATATTTTTTGATTCTTATCTCTTTTCCCACAGCTATTTTCTATTAACTTACTTTATGTGTTTTCATAAACATCATATCATTAACCACATATATAATAATAAATCTCATCACATATACATGGTCATAAAATATGAAAATCACATCTATAATCAATAAAATAAATCATTATAATATCATAAACCACATTGATAACCATAATCAAACCATTTATAATCATAGACATCATATCCATGAAAAAAACAAAAACATCATCCATAATCATCACATGCCTAAGCTATTGAGTCCACATCTCATAAAAGCATAAAGCACAAAATATTTAAACCATGAACCATAAACCACGTCTATACATCATCATGATCACCATAAATATCATATACATCATTATCTAAATAAATAATACATGTAATAATGTATATCATCTTTCTCTTGAAGAATCGACACATAAGTCAATATCAAAATCATGTACATCTATATCTATACACCTATCATATCATTTAATTCCCTTAGGGAACCATTACCACTAGTTCCACCTGTACTATTACTACCATATGGTGATGGTCCTATTGAGATGCCTATCTATCCACTCATCAAAGCAACCCACTGACCTAAAGTCACCATAGCTACTCCACCTGCTAAACTAGATCTAAGATCACACCATCAAGATTGATCTGGATAATGTGACAACACTATGGCCCAATAATACCTCAACTCCTATACTGTGGCTAACTACCATGTTATAAAAATGGTACTTGGTGGTCTTACTAGTGCTGCCACTACTCCTACCCTCTATCTCAAGGTATCTCTCTCCTAGGTCACCAAGCCTAATAAGGTCCTAACCTGATCTCTCTTGCCTATCATGGTGGTAATCTAACCTTTTAAAGTCATAATTTATCCTTTCAATAGGGCCACCTATCCGTATAAACTAATAATATATGCTTGTGTAGTAGCCAGTACTGCTCCTACCTATCCACCCTATACCTATACCTGTAGACCTCCACTAGTTAGATCCATATCCATGTCTTGTTGGCCTCCATCATCATATCTAAAATTGGTCACTGTATAAAGAGCTTGGTATTATGCAACATAGCCATCGACAACATCAACATCATCAAACCTTTCTCTAATAGGTAACTCCTCATGATTTAGGACCACCTCCTTTGGTTAGGGCTTGGATAGAAAAAACACATGCCTCCACCCAATTGAAAATAACCATGATCCAAAAATCAAAATTTTTGTTTGAAAAATATTTCAAGATCACAAAAATAACATAGTAATAATGAATTCTCTGAGAAGAGATGTTTTATTACTCAAGATCACAATACAACTATATGCTTATCTCTAGGAAGAGATGTCTGATTTCCATTTCAAGTTAAATCTTTAGTTATACACATCTTGAAATTAGGGGGAGGATTTGGAAGGTCATCAATATCAAGGGAGATCAAGTGGTTCAACTTCCATGATTTAAAATAGTATAGAATTTGAGGAATTACAATTTTTAGAAACTTACTATTTTTAGACTACACTACTAAAATTGAAATTTGGGGAACTTCTATTCAGTTTTCAAGGATCAAATCCATTGAGAAAATATTCATTCCATCTCACCATGTTCTCCTCATTCTTATATTTCTAATGGTTCAAATGATGATTCTATTAGAGCTATAGTATAAAAGTTATAGCTCTTAGAAGTTCCATCATCAATTAGGGTGGAACTGTCACCTAAATTATCACCAAAATTATTACCCAGATCACACCATGTCAAAAACCACTCAGTCAAACCTCTCATATTAAAAATAAAAATCACTAAAATGCACAAAAATATCAAAGTCAATAATTTAAAGTGATAATGACTTTTGTTTTTCACTTTTTATCCTTTGATAATTTAGGGTTCCCCCTGACCATCGATGTTAAGGGTGACTATCAATGATCGATCTTGGGTCTCATGACCATCAATGGTTAAGGTATCACATTTAAACTCTTTTTTAGGTACCCACACCTAGGTTACCAATTTTTGGATCTTACCTTTCTCTAACTGACAACCTAAACTTTTGGAGATTACCCTTCTCTAACCAACCATTAGAGCACATCCACCTTGATGTTGGCCATTTCTGACCCAAACTATCACATATTATGCAACAACCTTGCCATGTTAAATATTTGAATTTACACTTCCTAGTATACAACTAAGGAATTTATGTTTTTCAAAAGATCATTTCCTATCTTGGATAACTATGAAAACATTAACCCTATCTAGAATAAATGATAGAAATAACTTGATCATCTATGCCTAATGTTGTGGACTAGTTGCCCTATCCCTTGTCCTTCTAGAATTGACCTTATTTTTACCAATATTGGCAATATTAGTATTTGAATGATCTTGACTATCACATTATTTACACATTGTGCATATGTTTGCATTTAAAATGCCCAACCACTCCTTTTATCATCAACCTCATGACTCACCATAAACTGCTTATCAAACCCTAACTCAATTTTGGTTTAACCTCATCAACTCTCAGTTTGAGGGGGAAAAATTCCTCCCATACTCATATTAACCAAAAATTTGACCAAGAAATCCATTTTTGTTTTTTAGCTTGTTGATTTAAAGATGCATAACCAAAAAGAGAAAAAATGTAGATACTAGAAAACTATACTAGATGTTGAAATGCCTTAGGATACCTTAAAAACCACCTAACCCTTCTTGACCCACTTACCAACCCATCAGACCCTTAGTCTACTTAGATAATTATTTGAATAAACTCACTAACTTACTAACTTGACCTTAAACTAACCCTTTTAACCCACCTTGACATCTTTTCCTCTAGACACTCAACCATCGATGGTCAGCTTCACTACTGATAGTTAGGCTAACCATTGATTATTAGGTCTTCCTCATTCTTACATAAATACCAGCTATGAAACATAACATAACATAATTAAATATATCTACCTTAACCATTGTTAACTAACTCCCAAACATTGAAATCAGTAAGCCAACCTACTAGGGAACCTTATATCCTCCATCTCTCTCTGCCTATAAAATGACGGGAGTAGGAGGTGAAATGGATCCATCATCACAAGCATTCTTGCACATAGGTATTCAATATTTCCAACCAGTCTTCTATAAATTTATTAATATAAATAAATATCCTAACCTCTGCCAAAAAGTTTCTCAAGGTAAATTATCATTACTGTACCAAAATTACTCTATCTATTAACCATCAACCATTTAGTAATTAATGGGTATATTTATACTTTAGTTTTGTTATTTTGATTTCTGACCTCTCTTCCCCATCAAACCTTTTTACACCTATGTCAAAACCTTCCATTCCTAACCAAACCCTTAAAAATACACATGATTTTTAACCCATTATACAACTCTTTTTTCAGTACTTTCAAAATCTACAATCAACCACTAATAGTTATCACAACTATGAATGGTCACCTCCAACTATTGATGGTTACCCAACCACTAATAGTCAGCTTAACCATCGATGAATAGCCCAACCACTGATGGTTAACCTAACCACCGATGGTCATTGTGGTAAGAAATAACAAGTTATTTCTAACCCCTTACCCCCAACCAAATATAACTTTCTATGTCCCTACCTATTCACAGACCCCTACTAATTTTATGAACCTGACCTAGTCTATTTTATCATTAGTATCGTCCCACTTTTACTATATTTAGTCATTTACTCTATCAAGCATTTGCTTTCTTCTTATATTTCATTTTATTACTTTCTATTATTTGATGTAAGTAGTTTCATTTTGTCTCTTTGAACTTAATTGTTATCAAAGAGTGGACTGATAGCCTCCTAGCAAGCTCACAGTTCTTGGATTTAGATCACATTGGGTGTTCCACCTAACTATCTTACTAAAAACCCTTTTTATTAGTGATTTCTAATCTATAGGTTATTTCTTACAAGACAAAGAGGATCTCTCCATACTCATCTAGATTACGTGCACATCAAAAACCAAGTATTTTTACCACACCCTTATTACTAGTTTCGTATCTTCTTCCTAAATTAAGAAATGAGAAGAAATTAAGAGAAACACCTACCACACTCCCAAAACATTATTAGCTTAGTTGAGACTAGATTTTGATAAAATACCTAAAATATTCCAACCAAGATAAATTTGGTATCAAATTAAGAATTTAAAGTAGATCAAATTATAGAAATGGGTAATTCAAAATTGGGCCATTGATTCATTGTTTAATTTGTGAGATGTGAGCTCCTAAATCCCTTACTAAAAGAGATCTTCATAGATCCTTATAAGTTACCATATAATTTGAGTTCACTATTATTTTTCATCATGAAATTTGAATTATTTACATCCCTCGTCATGATTTTCCTCTGTATCACAAAGTTTAGCCCTACTAAATCTCAAACATAAAAGAGAGAAAAATTCAACAATGACCATGTAGACCTCAAATCTAAAGCCAAAACATGGTTTCAAGGATACCATGATCTTGAAGGTGATCACATGATTCAATAATTATAATAATATCTTAAAAATTATTGAATACATTTAGATACTTTATAATGATAGTGAGCCATAGGAGGATGACATTGAATTCATAAATGAATTGATATCTCTAAGCACCTTAGGCCTACACAAAGTTGTGGTCAAGCCCAAAGTCTTATTATGTAGTGATATTTCAATAAATGTACTACAAATTTATAAATTCAACAATTACATCATTAATTAACAAAAGTAATCACTAAAAACTACAAATATATTAAGGGCTACTTTAAATTATTACTAAATCTCCCATATTTTGATATCCCTTATGATAAAAGGGTCACCACCAAGTAGATGAAAACCCATGAATTGATGAGGTCATTAAGTATGGGGAAAAATAAAATGACCAATGGGTGAATAAGGAGAGGTATTCTTACAAATTGGATACATTTTGAGTATAATTACACATAGGTATGATGTTACTCAACTAATAACATGGCATAAGTAACATTGTCCATGTCAACAAAAATTAGGTGCCTCCACTCAGTATCAACTTAGAGGGGAAGCACATCCCAATCTTAGGGGAGATTATCCCCTTAAACATCTCATAGTATTTCAATAGAGTGTAGTTAGTGGGAACTTATACATGATGGCATACTTGGTCGATGCCACCTATGTCACCTTATATTTCTAAAATATAAACTTCCCTCCTTGGGTGTCAACAAGGTCTATAGTGCACATAACATTTTATAATGTCTACATTCTCTACTATAGTCAACATACCAAGGACATCTATGATCATTTATACCCCCAGGTGTACTTCATAATGAACAAGAATTTTATTCCTAAGATTTCTAAGGAGATGTGGTCCTCAATTATTTCCATCACTACTTATTGGTACTATTATTATCACATACATTTTGCATGGATTTTGATGTGGAATAGATCACCATGTAACACCTAATGATATAATGGGAAAACCTCTAATTTATGGGAATTTGTAAAATTGAGTTTAACCTTTAGAGAATGACAACTTCCTTTCACTATTTTTGATCTAATTGATAGGATACTAGTTCTATAGAAATTCCACCTTTTAATATATTTTTCTCCTAAACTAAAATTTTAAAGTGAAAATGGAAAGGATGAAACTTTACAAAAACTTAAAATGGTGATTGCACTAGATATCTTAGTGGGTCTTAATGTTTTATAGATAAACATAATGGAATAAATATTTATATTGAAATGGGTTTAGCACAAACTCATACAAATGAGAAATCAAAGGCAATATTTAGACATTCTCACAAAAGGGAAAGGAGTTCTTTATTTTAATCAAATGATATTTTTCATCAGGGCAAAAATATCACAAATGAATTTCTTGTGATTGAAATAATAACAAATATTCCACAAACATTCAAATAACTAATATACACACAAGGATCTCTAAGATAATAAAGGAAAATTTTCAATTTATTTCTATCCCAAAGATTAAAGCTTGTATAAAATATTTTCAAAATGCAAAAATTATATCCTCTAGCAGCAAAAAGATGATTTGGGCCATGGGGTATGCCCATTTAATAAAAAATATCTTAGAGATGAGATATATTTTGTCCAAAATTGAATGCCTAACAAGGAAAATCATGAATATTGAAACCCTCATACAAAAGAGGTGAGTTATTCTATTTTTGGAATCTTGGACTTGTGAAATGGCTAGAAATTGGCATGCAAGAGATAGACATGATCGTTAAGGTGGAATGACATAGTATGGCATGGTATGGTATGGAATATCTCCATGGAGTGTTTCTTCATACAAAAATAGGTGCCCAAAATAGAACTTTGAGTTCCAAAACAAAAGATAAACCCATGTCACTTTTCATGGAAAACCCAAACTTAAAAAAATACAAGTGAGACTTTTCCAACTTTAAGTCTTGCCACTTGTCAAAATGAAACTTGTAATTTTCACTTCAAGATTTTGCACTTTTAACAATTCATACTTATAAAAATAGAAAGTTTAAAAGTATGTTTTCTCTTTCTCAAAAAGAGTTATAAAACAATAGTTGTACTTTATAAAATTACAACTTATAAGGTTTTTGAAATGACGTTACATCATTTGAGATATTCAATAGAGAAATTAATCAATAGCTATAATCTCTTCATCCTTCTTATCATTCTTGTCCTATAATTTCTTAGCATATTTGTCAAAGGCTTTAAAAATTTCTTGTACTCATTATGAATCCAATCCATAAGAGTAGATGTGAGAATCTAAAAAATCTACATGTATATCAAATAATTCTTTCCTAAAAGTATTTATTCCTTATACTTCCATTCTCATTTTATTAATTTCTCTTTCATACCTGAATAATTTGTGAATGGAACTCAGGGTGAAGACTATATATTTTGTATATTCCTTATCAATAACCTCTTTAAACTTATTCTAGACCTCTTCAACCTATAGGAGATTCTTGGAGTCATATATTGGTTTACATGGCATTTTACTCATCATTCCTTTGATGTCATATATAATGTCAACATCTTTATCATGATCCACCTTAGCTTGATGAGTAGACTTTTTTTATTACTCATGTGAAATTGAGTTACCTTGTGTATTTCCTTGTGGTCAGATTCATTAACCAGTAATTTTTAGCAAAGAGGGTATATGTTTCAATTGAACCTACAACTATCAATTTTAGATAGTATAAATTCAATTTTTTAATCTCTTCTTCATATTGATTAACATTTTCCTTCAATATATTCTTTCTCTTCCTAATTTTCTCATACTAGTCCATCATTATCACAACGACTTTCTTACCTTTAATAATTAATTCCTCTAGACATTCTTTTGTTTCCCTTCCCATATGATCCGTTTATTGGATTGAATCAATGAAATCTTGATCCAAAAACTAATTGATTACTTGTACTACCTAAAATTGTTACAATGATCCACTAGGTTGTGTAAATTAATTCAATATATCTATAATTTACTCCACATATTTATTGAGTCCATCCTTATTGGCCTTGTCATGATCCATTCTATGGAAGAGAGAGTTGATTCTAGTTTGCACATCATGTTTAAGTCCTCTTATCTACCATCCAATGTAGATCTGAGAAATTTTATAGTCTCCAACCACAAGATTTTCTTTTGATTTATTCATTGGGGGGACTACAATTTCAACATACCTTTCTCGATATCATTATTAAATATCTTTGAAATGGTCTTAGGAGTTGGTTTGGGCTTCTTCATGACCTATGAGAGACCAAAGTCCAATGTGCTAGGGTCTATCATCTACATTATTTTCTTCCCTATTACCTATGCCAACTAATTAGGATTATCCCCTTACTATTTTGACACTATTACCAAATAATCAATAGATGATATAGCTACACTAGTAGACACTATGGAAATACTAGACTCTTGTATAGATGTTACCATTGGTTTCCATAGAAGTACCTATAAAGGTCTACTTCCATTAGTAGGTTAAAAATTAACCTTTACATCAAGCATTTATTTATCTCCAATTTCAAATAATGGGGATGTATAAATAGTGAAAGTGGATGAAGTGGAGTCAATGTAAACAATTGGGTCTACTAGGGAAGTGGAAGGTAGAATGCACATAGGGGTTATGAATTTTAGGATAGGTGAAATAGTGGAATCCAAAGTATTAAATGTATCAATCAAATGGGTGGGACCATTCAAGGTAGATGATGAAAGGAAAGAGAGTGGAGATGAATGTGGTACAGTACTCACCCTAGGAGTTAGGGTGGCCTATGGGATTGAAGTCAATATAATTGAGTCCATGGCTAAGTACTATTAGGTAATGTTAAAAAATAATGGGGATGGAATGCAAGGGATTATGATTGGGATGGAAAGAGGGAATGGAATAAAAGTGGAAGGTGAAATAGAAGGGAGAGAAAGTGGAGTATAAAATTGAGATTCTACTTATGGTAGACCTTGACTGTTCACTTGACTTGCTTGTATTGTTTGTGCTTGGATTAATGTAATGGATACAATAGATGGAATGATAGGTGAAGTGGATACTACAGATGTATTAGGAATGAAAATAAATGGTAGAGGTGTAGAAACTTGGGGTGAAATGGGAAATCATGAAGTTGGAAGAGTAAAGACAGTTGGTGGAGGTGTTGAAACCTTTGGAATAATATGGGTAGAAAAAAGGACAATGGAAATGGGACCTAAAGATATGGGATATGAAACTATAGAACCCTATGCAATTTTTTTTATGTATTTAAATGAAAGATCAATTGGATATACTATGGGTTATCCATCTTTGCTTGATTCTCCCTTCTTTTCCTTAGTTTTTTTCTTATTTTTCTTCTTCTTATTGTGATGTTATGATTATTCTCCTAGAATCTCTACTAATGGAGTGATCCCCTCCACTTTAAGCCTTATAAGTTTTTCTTTGACCCCAATGGTCTCTCTTGTGTCCTTTACTCCCTTGCTCTTTAGCCAATTAATAGTTCTATTAATCATATGCATTGTTTTCTCAAAAAGAGAAAGGCATTCTAGAGTAAACCACTTAATCAGTGGTATGGGTCATGTGATAACTTTTATGTAATAAATTGGGTCCACTCTAGAGTCATCATTTACCAATTCATATGGAACTAGTGCCATATCATAATTTTTTATTTATTGAAGGGACATTATGGAAAAATATCTCATTATAATAACTTATTCATCTCCATAATCTTCCCAATAATCCTCATAGTATGGCACATGTTAATATGTTACAAGTTCCAATGTACTATTAATATTTCCATACATGTTAAAAAATGGTCTAGGATTGAAAGCTTTCAATGGCATTTGGCACATCTTGGCCTCAACACATTTGGCCTTAAGGAAGGATTGGAATGTATATCATCCAATGAAAATTGGGAGGTGTATCCCTACTTTATGCCTATTGGAAAGAAGCTTGTGTGTCTCCATGAGCTACCTGACCAACTCCATTAGTTCCCATTTATCACTTACATATCGAGGAAGAGTTCAGGGATAACCACTAAACTCAAAAAACTTGATGTAATAAAAGGTGGGGAATTGTATGAAGTAAGAACTCCATTTAGTTATTTCATCCACTTATACCTTTGATAACCTTATTCTCCTAAGATCTTTATCAAACATGATAATGATGTTGTAGCTAAAAGAATCAGTCACCCTCCTAAAATGTTGTCTACTATCCTATAGTGTGAGATCAAGGTAATAGTTGTATACTTTATTTATATCTTTAGAAACTATGTTAAGGCTTGGGAACAAATTTCCTTTGGCTGGGATGTATATAATGTAGGAGGTCATATAAAAAAATTCCATTATTTGTACCTACATCAATTACTTGTGAAGGGAATCACTTATTAACTAGGCCTAATGAATATATTATTTATTTTATCAGATGGTCTAGATATATTGGTACATCCACTCTTGATAACACTTGGCATTAGGGTTACTAGTAACCTTGTGTAATAGTGTGATATGTCCCCTACTTCATCAATAAAATTAGTTCTATACATGGTCTTTGGTAACTTGGTGGAGGAATGATTAGGGAGTGTGAGCTAATATTTAATAATTATATTTTGGTACCCATGTCATTTATATTCAAATAACTATGTAGATATTTGTAGAATTATATCTAGGTAGCTCCTAAATTCAAATATTTTATATAATAAGCTGATAAAATCAAGATCTAGATTCATAATCTTTCCCCTTTCTTGTTGTAGAGCTCCCTTCTATTAGTATAATAGTGTTGAGCCATCATGAGGACCAAATCAAAGATTTGACATGAAAATGGGAAGGATGTAGATTTTGGTAATCTAGAGTCATAGATACTCTAGATCTAGTCATTCTTAAATTTTTAACCTGTCCTAGCACAATATTATCCTAGGTCAATATAACCTAAGTCTATATCTGTTATCGCCATAAAATTAGACTCAAAGCTGTGAACCACTCTAGGGACCTTAGATTTTAACTTTATTTCCTTAGGAGGCATAAAAATTGACGTTATTGCTTGAGAAAAACCAAATATGAAAGTTGGCAAGATCTACAAGTGTTTACAATAGCTATATTTCTTAGTAGATATGGAGGGTGTTTTGAGAAAGTGAAAATTCTATTAGAACTAGGAGGTGATCAAAGCACATTAGGTTTCCAATGAAAGTGGAAGGTGATGGAAGAAGGTCCACTCTCTACAAAGTCTTAAAGGCTTGTGGGGATAAAAATATCCTTGAACAAAGGTTAAATCTATGGGGGTCTATGGTGTTCAAGATAGGTCCTAAGTCTATAGGGACATTTGAAAATATATTATTGGAATATCCTACTGGTTCAAAAGGGAAAACCTAAATTTTACCTATAAAACACAGGGAAGAAAACTAAGGGATTTTATTTAATGTTACATGTTTTGAAATATCTAAAACCTTAAAAACCCTAGACTAGTTTTAGACTACAATTTTGAGGAAATACATAATTTTGACCTTTTAAAAGATTTAAATGACAACTTGAATGAAAACCCTAGATAGCTAACTTCAAAGAAAACTTCAATACTCAAAAAAAAATTCAAGAAATCTAAATTACTTGGAAAGGTTTAAAAATAAATTAAAAAGGTGTAAAACATAAGTAAAGTAACATTTAATAGGTGAAAATGATGTGGAAGTCATTTTGGTATTCATGGCTCATGGTTGTAGGTACTCACTTGGCACATAACTCAAGGGTCGATGACTTGGAATAGGTCAATAAAGATATTAGGCCTGCTTCTAAGTACCTAATCTGATACCAATTATTGGAAACATATCTACTAGGGGGTTTTAATTAGTTCCCTTAAAATAATCATTCAATTTTACTTATCATTCATGAAGCATTCATTCAAACACATACATCAACCAATATATAAAAAAGCATCCACATACGCATACAACATATGAACACAATATATGTGATAAACCATCTTAGGGAATAAAATGCACTAAAAAAAGTTGGACTATGTTCTTATAATAAATGAATCAATATTTAGTGAGGCACCAACCCCACAAAGAGCACCAACCCCTCACTAGTAAACCACCAACTCAACTAGGCCTTTAATAAGTACCAAATTGAAGGAGACACCAGCCTCCTAGGTGACTCAATAATATATAACCTCTAATTAAATTTTTACAATTTATTACTACCTAAGTGATGATTATTACCTTCTTTTTCTCTTCACACTCTGTAATCCCTCAAATAGCCTATTAGGCCTCTTTACTCAACTAACCCTTTTCACGATAGATTTAGGTCATATGACCTTGATCATATTCTATAGGATAAATATTATAATTCAATGACATATTAAAAATACATATATAATGTTATTAAATCCATCTACCTAGTTTTTAAAATTCTATTTCATTCGTTCATACCCTCAATATTCTAACTAGTCAAATTAGGTGTATTAGACCTTCTTCTTATACTTGACTCTTAATTTCACATACCTTGGTAATAAAAAACCTATAAATAATTTTATAACCCTTGGAATATATCAAAAAACATGTTTCATAAGATAAAAAACCACCACATAGTCCATCCATTACTCACAAGGACTAAAACCACCATTAGGCCTAAAGGAGACCTAATGTAATTAGACCTTCTCAAAGCACACATTCCACATTGAACATATTGGAAAATATTGATATCTCATAACTAGATGAAAAAATTAACACACAATTCAATTATACCCCTAGTAAAATCACCTTATGTCCTTAACACCTTTTCGCTCATTTCACTCTTTGAACCACACCATTAGGCTTACTCACAATTATGCCTTCTCACTACTAGAAAGTCTATTTTGAATATCTAAATCATACACTAAAATTTTACACATAAAAATATAAAAAATAAATAATTTATAAATATCATGACCTCATATTAATCACCATGTCCATTAGACTTCACCATACATGGCAAAAGGCCTCAAATTGACCACTTTTATATGCTTACTCAAAATTGCAAATAGGCCTCAAAAACTAGTCAAGAACCTTTGTATTTTTAGACATTAATATGAATTTATAATTAATAAAAATACATTAAAATAAAAATATGATAAATATATAACAACTTCATATGCATTAGACTCTTTAAATCTAGACAAATGACCTCATACTCATCCTTGTTAGATGACTACTTAGAACTATTAAAGACTTCAAAACATAGTCATGAAAACATAAAATTAGAAAACCTGTAGAATCAATTTAATAAATTTAAATGGGTTTATATGATAATTAATAGTCCTTATTACATATTGAAATAAATACATTATAATTTTTAATAGCAATATTAGTCTTATAGACCAATCTCATGGCTTCACTATACATAGACCTCACTGTGTTAGACAAGTCAGTTTGAGAGAAAATTTATACCATACACACACATATTTAAATATGATATCTAATAGGTATATTTGTTACATGTATTTAAAAACAACCTAGTGTAATTTAATCTATCCCAAATCTATGATAACACATCCCTAATCTCATTCCCACTCCTGCCTATTTTTCTCACTATCTTCCTCACTAGGCCTTCTTAGCAATAGGTCAACTTACATGAATGGTTTAACACATTTTAAGTATATAAATTATTAATAAACCATAATTAACAAGAATTAAAATTCACAAGCTTAAACCCTCATCTATTATGTGACTTTTACTCAATAAAATCTACCTATTTTAGTAAATTTTTGAGAAACATGGATTTTCCTATAGGGTCCACTCACTTATCTTTCAGAAAACTATGACTTGGAGGAACTTGGGAGAGTCCTAAACATTATATAATAATAAAACTAGGACATCTAATTCATTTTGATCCATTTCCAACAAGATTCTTCCATATCAGGTCATTATGAGCATTTTAAGAGGGTTTTAGTATGGTTTCCATTATTAACATTTATTCATAAATAATTTACCCTAAAACCAAATTATAATTCTTTTAAATAATCTATATCACCCCTTTCCATCTCTCCCTAAGATCTTAGCTTACCATGCAATAGTCACAAGTGCCAACAAACATGAGAAAATCCTTCTCATATTTATAACACCTCATTCTAGTAGTTGAGAGACCTTAAAACCCACTTTTGATGTTTTATCCTTTATAATTTGACCTCAAAATTTGTTAAAACACTTTAAAAAACCTTTCACACCTTTAATAATTATTTGAATGAGCTTTATCACCTTGGAAACTGAACTTGACCCCTAATTAGGCCACCCTAGGTTTCTTTATGTAAATGAATAAGCCACGATTTAGCCTTAAATCCTCATCTAAAGGATTATATACCTTATAAACATGTTTAAATAGTTTAAAACATATTATCACATGATATACCATTTATTTTTATTATTCATCAACCTTGATAACACCTTAAGACTCATCTTAAGGTCAGGTAGGTTCTAGGACTAGTTTTGTTGCATGTTTAGGATTAAGACCTTACCCATGAAGGTTTACCTTGAAAATTTCATAAGTATTTTAAAAATTCATATGCATTCTTGGTCATCCTTAAACATCCACTTATACATGTGTGTATCTATCTTACCATAACACCATTTTCATACACATGCTCATAATATGATAATGCTCCTTAAAACTAGTTATCAATAATATGCTTACCTTGTATCTTTCTATTTAACTTGAAACATGTCATAAACCTCAAAATAATTAATATATTTCCTTAATTTTTTTTCTCAATAGAGATACAATAAGTTTCCTTCAAATTCTCTCTTGTCAAAAGACTTTCTTGTCGTATACTACTTCACCATACATGACATCAACTTTGACCTTGAAATTAACGACATACATATTGACCTTGACATCAATGAAAACATAAATAACATAACACAAAAAATAATAACATACCTCAACACATAAGAATTACATGTTTTTTATTTCAATATGATTGTCATTGATGTCAAAAGGGAGATTATTTACATTATGGATATCATTGGTGTTTAGGGTTGAGTATGGTGATTTGAGTATATGAAAGGAATCCTAATAGAGGTAAAGGATGATTGGATTTGTTGTGTTAATTATTTTAATTCATTTACTTCTTCATATTTATCATTTAGACATTTTGGATCTATAGAGGAAAATCTGAATAGGCAATTTGTTGATGTCACTATCTCCACATGTAGACAAGTATGGGGGAGTTGGTCATATGTTTTTGATCACATTGGTCCCTAATTATTATGCATTAGATTTAAATCCATGAAATAAATTATATTTTAATATATTTGGATACAAATTTGGCTACTTAGATATAGTTCATTAATTTTATATACTTAGCAAAAGGGTTCAAGTAGAGCTAAGTAAGCATGTTGATGAGGTCAACATTTGCACACATGAAGGTGTCAAAACAAAATGATCATATGGGTTTATTATTTTTTATTATTAATTTTTATGTATCTAATCTCAATTCATTTAATATAACTTGATAAAATATATGCATGAGAAAAGTTGGGCTCCCAAGCATTTTGATAGTGTTTTCCCATAGTCAAAGTTGCATATGACAAGAAAAAGATAAGTAAGAATTTTTTGATGTCATATCTTAAAAATATGAAGGTTTATAAATAATATGTATATATGGATTTAATCCCATATGTGAGAGAATATTATTTGATGAATTATATTTCATGCAATAAAATTCATCAAAAGTTATACAAGAACAAACTTGGCCTTCCAAGCAGTTCTAAGCATAGTTAGCTCTATGGAAAAAGAATCTAAGTGAGTAGATTAATGGTGTTATATCTAACACATATAAATTATTTAGGAGGAGCTGATCATATGTTTTTTTTCATTATTATGCCTAGTTTATTTGGTCTAAATTTTAGATCAAGCTGATGAGTGAAGCAAAAGATATGAAAGTGCAAAGTTAGCCTTATAGGCATATTTAGATGGTCCCCATACTTAGTCAAATATACACAAGGTAAAGTTCAATATTTTTATAAGATATAACAGTGAGTGCTTAATCATACATTTCATATCCAATGATGCACATAAAATTCAATATGTCAAATTTACCTATGAGCGAATGTGCTAGTGACAAGTGTCATAATCATGAAGCTTGAATAGTAAATCTATGGTTTGCTTCAAATTCAAATAATTAATGATCAATGCAAGGATCCAAGTGTCTCAATAGTTGGAATAACATCAATGTGAAAAAGGCATGCACTAATTCCAAGTGTCATAATATTGAGAACTCATTAGAAGATAAAGATTGATCTTGTTAGAAGATCAAATCATAAAAGATAAAGATCAAGTGAGTGGAAATAATAAGATCAAGTACTACATATTTAAGGAGACATAAGCAAGTTAAAGACTAAGCTAGTTTTATGAGATTGATAGAGTATATTCAATCTAAAGACTCACAAAGTAGTGATATGAGATTAAGATCTCAATGTTTAACCTTAGATAGAAGTAAAGTTTGTCTTAGTTTGAAGATCTAACGACATGCATGAGCTCAAATTAGAAAGATCAACAAACATGTCTTAAAGTTGAAAAGTTAAAGTCCATAAGCATATAAAGATCAAATAGAATATGTGAGCCTGTTAAAGATCGATCTAATGGATGCATTTTAAATTTGATTAGATTGAATAAGGATCATCAGATCATAGTGAAAATCTTAAGATCAATGGTCAATATTTAAATATATATTCCTCCCAATGTTCAGGTGTTAGAACATGTAGGAACTTGTAGTTAAGCCATAAATTATGACATGGACAATGAATTTGATATTTTTAATCTATATTTTTTTTGTAATATGACACATGCATAAAAACTATATCCTAGTATATAATAAAAATAGTAGTGAGACCAAGAATCGGGGTGGTGGAGCAAGAGTTCAAGACATGGGAAACTTCTAGTTAAAGATAAGAACTAACATCCAATAGAAATAAATGAGATATCTTAGCAAATAAATATGAACACAAAGAATATATGAAACCCTAGATCAAATTCTTATATATGTCATCTAGGATACATTCATAAGTTGTTATTTCTATTATTAGAAGTAATTAAATTATGTCAAATAGAGAAATATATAGACAAAGATAAAGGGGTAGAGAAGATAAAAGAAGGAAAGTTAAGAGAGATGAAGTGTAGAGAATGAGAAATTAAATACAAGACATGTAATATAGATTAGAGAATTGGATTAATTTATGAATCTATATTATAATCTAGATTTGTAGCTCCATATAGATCTGATTAGTGTGTGCCATCAAATAAGATAAGTTGGTGCTCAATTATAGAGTGGGTGATTCCTTAGAGTTAGTGATCTTAAATCAAGGGATTGGTGTCTACTTAGGGTTGGTGCCCTTAAATGTGTAATCAATGAGGTTCTGACTATGAGGCTAGATTAGAATAGTAGATTTTAGTAGTTATTCTCATTGTGGATTTTCCCATATTGGTATTTTCATGTATACATATCATGTTATGTGTTTTTGTGTGTGTGATATCTACATATATTTTTTAATCTACATGTCCTTTTTAGTTTGTTTTTAAAATGGATTTAAAAGGAGTAATTTATTAAATCTACTAATTCACCCCCCTCTTAATAGATAGTTTTATTCCAACAATTGGTATTGTTGGGAGAATATTTTGTCGATCAACGTACCGATAAATAAAATAGGTCTGATCATCCAAAGTAGGAAGATTGGTCGGCCAAATGTGTGGGTTTACCACATAAAAAGGTGACTAATCTCTCCTCTCATCAAGGGGAGGTTCCCTATAGATATGTTATATATATATATATATATATATATATATATAAAATAATACTCAAGGGTAGGATAAACCATCCATCTCTCTTTTTTCAAAGATGATGCATGCAAATCAAAGGAGAAATCTTAGGGATAATGATAGAAAGTACTCTTCTTCTTTCAGAAGTACCATCCGACAAACCACAAGAATCTTCCTGGTAGTAATTGCAAAATGTAACCAAGGATGTAGTAACTAGCAAATTGAGATGTAGCACAAAGTCTCCACATAAATTGCCTAAGAGTGAGATATGAAGGATAATGAGGGCACAAAGTCATCCCAAGGTCCTTTACACAAAAACAAAAAATCAAACACTAAAGACAATTGTGGGGGCACAAAGTCTCTCCATAGTTAGCTTCAGGACACCTTCCTGACTACTTTCACTAATCTTGCTTATGAATTAAAGGAATAGAAAATATATTAAGGAAAAATAAATAAGAACAGTTTCCCCAACAAAAAATTTATCACAACACAAAGTCTAAAAATTCACTTGCTTTCTTATTCCAATAACAAAATATGATCAACAATCTGAGCTCAAAGTCTCAGTAATGCCTTTCAATTTCGGCAAAGTTTAGTTTCTGATAATCAAAGAGAGAGAGATCCATAAAACAATAAAAGAGAGTACCTTATATATTCTCTTCAAGAAGGACTTGGGAATAGTAACACATCATGTTGCATTGAATTTTGTTAAGAAGACATGCTGGAATTTAGGGGCATTTACCCATTTGCTTTTCTCAATGCATAGAAATGGGTCACACCATTGAATGTTTTCATCCTTCAATGTCCACCTGGTGATCTACTTCTAGAAACATATCTAATGCATAAATGTTTCTGGTCCTTCTTCATCATTCCTCCTTTTTTGGTTATTTGAATCAGGTCTTTGATTCAATTCGATGCTCTATTCTTTAGTCACTTTTTGCTGGTCTTTAGCAATTGATGCATGGCACATTCCACTAAAAAATAGGTGAGGACATGTGGTAGCTTCCATGGGATTATGAGAGATGCTTATTGAAAGAGGCTTTGAAACATGTTAGAAACATAAAGTGCAGGTGTAGACAATTATCGCGCTCTGCTTACATTAGTATCTTAATGAAGGCTCATTACAATCCTTACTTAGCAAAAGAGATTTAAAAGAAGAAACTACAGACATTGACATGTGGCATCTTTCATCAAGCTTTTGGCTACTTTTGAAAAGTCTTCAAGACTTATATTAGTTTCCTATGGAAGATGACACATGCTTACTTCCACTGCATTTTATGAGAGACCTGTGGCAACATAGCGGGTTTTCTATTTCTTCAAACTTTCCTTCAGAGAAAAAGTCCAAAGAAATTCTTTCAGACAATTTATCTGAAGGAATTATTTTTTTGCAACTTGTCTATAGGAACTTTTTTGAAGGAAATCTCTTTAATCTTTCAGCCTTTTGAATTAGTCCATTTGCTTCCTTCCTACCCTCTGCAAGGGATATTTGAGCTCCAAATTAGCCTTTCAAGTTTTCTTGTAATGGTCCACTTTAGCTTTTGAGTGCCCTCTAAAAGGGTTGTTTTTCCCTTGATTTGGCCTTAGTCAATTTTATGCGAATCTCAATAGGTGACACATGGCAGCATCTACTATGAAATAGGTGAGGACATGTGGTAGCATCTGTTGAACTTATAGAAGCTTTAGACACCTTTTGAGTGTCCCATAGAAAATGACACATGGCAACTTCTGCTGCATTTTAGAAACACTATATAACTATGCGGGACTCATTTTAGATTCATGTAGATGATTCCACTTGGTGTGTTCCACTTAACTTACAAAGGACATGTGGCAGATCCTGTGGTTCTTAGAAACAAAGTGAAATGAAGCTCAGAAGATGACACTTGGCAGAATTTGTGGGGTTCTATCAGGCTTTTATCTTTGGGCTTTTGTTTGCCTTAGTCACTTGTTGCCACATAAATTCCTTTCGTAAGGGCACTTATGTCTTTGACTCTTGGGGCACTCCTTTGAACCTATTACTTGAACCAACCGATTGAACCAACTTTGGTTCAATGGTTCAATGGTTCATTCCCTTGTTTCTATTGACTGCTTGAACCAAGCTTCTTTGAAACAATCCTTGTTGAACCACCCACCATTGAACCTGTTGAACCTTGAACTTGTTAAACCTTTTAAACCCGTTTGAACTAGTCCTGAAAATGACTAAACGTTGGAAACTTGTTCTTTTGATTGAACCTGCCTGAATAATCCCAATTTTGAAAGTTTAGAACAATTTTTTGAAATGGGAAGAGATATTTTGGTCTTTTAAGACCAAAATAGCTTATATGTTGTCCTAAAAATGAATGACATTTTTTAGGTACAACAGTTGGTTCCAGTTGAGGAATTTCTATCAATTGTAAAAATAATTGAAAGGATTAGAATCTAGAATCTCTAGTGTCTTCATGTGTACCATTGCGTTATGGAGTCATGTTACCCATAAATAAAAGGCATAAAAAATGGAAACAAATAAAAAAACAAAAACAAAAAACTATACATATATACATATGTATAGATGAAATGATCTGATACTTCAAGAGTTGAAGTGTTTTAGATGCTACCCACTGTGAGGTAGAGAAAAGAGTGTGCCATCTTGATACTTCAATAGAAAGTTGTTTTCACCATTGTGTTGATGAGTAATAAATGGGTCTCTCCAAAGGGAGTAAAACTTTCCATGCATCCCTTTTGGTTCTCTCCTTTTGTCCCACAGGAGGACTTGATCCCCAATCTAGAAATCATGATTTTTGGCCTTCTAGTCTAAGAGTTTCTTTACCAGACTTTGATGAGCAACAATTCAGTCCACCACCATAGTTTTCTATTCATCCAACTCAATCAGGCACATGATTCTTTTATCAAGAGGGCTTTCGTATGTCTGATCTTCAATTGCTTTAGCTAATTTCAAGGCTGGCAATTCTAAGGTGATTGATATCTGAGCATTGATACCATAAATAAGTTGTAAAGGAGACACAACAATTGCCCTTTTTGGTGTGATTTTGTCTACCCATAGAGCATCAATCAATGCTTTATGCCATGTCCTTTGATTATCATCTGCTAGCTTCTTGATGACAGTTACTAGGTTCTTATTACTTGATTCAGCTTGTACATTCCCTTGTGGAAAATAATCAGAAGAATGGGAGAGTGTAATTCCATAATGGAAATAGAATTGTGTAATCTCCTAAGAAGTGAAACAAGCTACATTATTAGTAACAATTTTGGTTGGAACTCCAAACCTAGAAATGATATTCTCCTTGACGAAATTGCATACAACTTTTGAAGTAGCATGCTTAGTTGGGATTGCTTCTACCCACTTAGTGAAATAGTCAATTACTGTAATGACATAATCATGTCTAGCACTTGAATATGGGTTTATAGTCCCAATAAAATCAATCCCCCATTGCTAGAATGGTTCTTCTATGATCACTGGCTTGAGAGGCAAGGTAGCTAACTTGGGTCTTCTAACAAATTGCTAGCAGATTTCACATTTTCTCACCCACTTATATGCATCTTAGAAAAGAGTTGGCATGTAATACCTAGCTTGTAGAATCTTATGAGCAGTCACAGGAGTAGAGAAATGTCCTCCATAGGCTAGATTGTGGAAAGATTTCAAAATTTGGCTTTGTTGCTCTTTGTCTACACAGCAAAGGAATACTCCATCTATGCTTCTCTTGTACAGGCCATTGTCCCAAAGGACAAAATTTGTAGCTTTCAACTTGATAGTACTCTTTTCTTTGTAAGATAAATGAGCAGGACATTCACCATAAGTAAAGAAATGAGCAATACCTGAATACCACTCAATGGTAGTGGAGACAAAAAGGATTGTTGGTGTGTCTTCCACTTTTGCTTCTTCATGCTCTATATCTTCTAGCTTGTTATCAACAATTAATTGGCATAGGCCTTTTCCCCTTACTAGATTTGTTGGCTTGATGTCTAGATCAAACTCTTAGATATTTGCAATCAAATTTCCTCTTTTTGTCCCAAAATCCTTTTGAGTTAATATGGACTTGACTGTAGTGTCAGGAACCAAGGTAGTAGTGTGTTAATTCAGGATATAGAAGCAGAAATGTTTGACTTTTTTCACCACTACATAATCATGCTTCTCTATGTTTGAATATTTTAGCTCATGGGCTTTGAGAGGGAAACTCATGAAAGAAATAGGAGATTCCATACCTTCATTGTCTTGTTCACCTAGAATTGCTAAAAGCATGTGTTTAGAAGAATACCTATATATGATAAAATCTTTGTTGTAATCTGGACAAACCAAGGTAGGGGCATGGGCAATGGCAGTCTTGATATCCTGAAATGCTGACTTGCCTTTTTGGGTCCAGCTGAAGGTGGTCTTCCCTTTCATCATGTTCACAATGTGTCTAGTCTTCTCAGCAAATTTGGGGATGAACCTTTGTAATAAATTCACCTTTCCAAAGAAAGAGTGAACATCATTTTACTTGTTGGAAAATTAAGTTCTTGAATAGACTTGACTCTATCTGATTCAATCTTTATGCCTTGTTTAGACACAATGTGTCCAAGGAGTTTCCCCTCTATTATTCCAAAAATAGACTTCTTGGGGTTCAATGAAATACCATTCTAGCGACAATGCTCTAGCACTTGTTGCAAGTGGCATACATGGTCAGAATGATGTTTTGAAAAGATAGTCAAGTCATCAAGGTATACCATAATGAACTTACCTATCTCATCTTTGAAAGTTAGGTCCATTATCCTCTAAAAAGTGGCACCAACATTTATTAAGCCAAAAAGAATTATTCTATATGCAAATGTACCTGAAGGTGTGGTGAATGCAGTCTTGTTTTGGTTTACTTCATCAGCTTTAACTTGATTATATCTTGAGAAGCCATCTAGCATTGATAACATCTCTAAACCTATCACTATTTGAAGCACTTGATCCAGGATTGGTAAAGGATAATTATATTTCAAAGATGACTGATTCAAATTCCTAAAATCCACACAAATGTGAATTTTGCCACTATTCTTCCTTACATGCACTATGTTTGCAATCCATGTGGAATGATGGATTGGGAAGATGATTCTATCATTTAACATTTTTTGTATCTCAGATAGAATAGTACCTGATATTTTTGGATTATACTATCTAGATTTTTGATTATAAGGCATTGAGTCAGCCTTGAGAGGAATGTCATGGCAGATTTTATTAGATCTGAGAGACTTTAGGTCATCATAATAATATGCTAAGATGTCCATGTATTGATGGAGCAAAGTGGTGAACTTGAATCTTTCTTCAAGGGTGCAATACTTACCAATGTTAATCACCTTGGGGTTTTCTTTAGTAGTTAAATTTATTTGATCAAATCCCTTAGAGAAGCTTGAATCAGTTTACTGTTGTTTGACGAATCTATCATGCTTGTCAAACAATTTTTCAATAGAAACTAGGCCTTTAGGAATTTTATTTCCTTTCATCTGTAAGAATTCTTTATTTATATATGAACTAGATTCAGAGGTTGATTCATACTTCTGAGATTCATTGCCTTCAAAATGTAGTTGTTCAAAATTGTCTTTTCATTCCAAGAAGGCAATGATTTGGTGATCATCATTGAATACTTTCCAATGATCAGCATTATCAGGAACACTTGGTCTAAAGACTAGCTCAATAGTATACCTATTTTCTTTGAATCTGAGTGAGGAACTAAGAGAGTTCCTAAAATAGCAAGTGCATCAGCTCTGTCATTAGATTCCTTGAGTATGGTAGAGATGTTGAAGACATCAAAGCTTTCAATTTGGTCCCAAACTAGGTTGCGGTAGTGGCACAATCTTTTATTCTTGGTTTGGTATAAATTTCTCACCTGAAAAACCACTAATTCAGCATTTCCTTTTGCATGAAGGAGTTTGATGCCTTTGTCTTGAGCAGCTTTCAATCCAAGCAACAGAGATTCATATTCAGTCATATTGTTAGTGTTGCTAAATTATAATTTGTAAGATGAAGGAAAAATATCTCCTTAAGGAGATATCAACAAAATCTTGGCTCCTAAACTAGTAGAGGAACAATTGCCATCAAATTATAGAGTCCATACTTCATTAGATACTAATTCTTCTTTGGATTTTCCTTCATTAGAGAGGGAAGATCCTTCTTCATTTGTATTACAACCTACTAGTTCTTCTGCTATTCTAGTTGAACTGATTTCTGGGTTGACACTTTTAAGAACTTTATTAGATGATTCATGCACTTCATCTATAGATAGAAATTAGTTACCCATACCTGAGGATTCAAACAAAATTTGATCTTCAGGGGCTGATGTTTGAGTGACTATATTTTGTTTCCTTTTTAGGAATCAGCGTCTGCATGGTTCCTTTGATAGGGATTCTTGCTTCAGATAGGTCCATGCTCAATTCTCCACCAACATCTTTGCAAAAATTTCACCCAAGTAGGATACCATAGGATGCTGGAACATTAGCCACCAAAACTGTCATCTTGATTCTTTTGTCTGGAAAGGCTGCAAATGCAGATTGGGCATCCTTGATTTGTCCCAATAATGGCACTTGCTTGTTCTCCATGGTAAAACATCTTCCAAATGTCTTGCTCAGTTTGAGATAAAGAGATTTAGCTAATTTAGTAGTCATGACATTAATATATGCACCTGAGTCTATAATGTAATTACTTAGCTTGTGACTATTTATTAATAGGGAAACATAGAAAGGTTATATTTTCCCAGGGGCAGCTAGAGGAGTAATGACAAGATTATTTGGAATTGGCATGTTCTTTAGGGAATCAAGAGTTACTTTTTTAGACTTTATTTTTTTAGGGATGGTTTGGTTCTTGATGCATTGGACCAAATTATCTAATTGATCGAGATTGGACTACAAATATTCAAATTTAGATATTTGAATTTTGGTCTTTTTGACATGATCAATTATGTCAAATGGCTAAATTGGACTAGGAAAAGAGGAAGGCAATTCAACCTTTTGGGTTTTAGGAGGGATGGGAGGAGGGCTGATTTGTGAAATTGATGTACTTACTTTTTTGGTGATCTTTTGGCTAGAAATGTAGAGAGGTTCCACATTTCGCAATTGAAATTGTTGGTTGAGGTTGCTCCTCTATCTTCCCTTTATCGGCTTGCTACACTAAGTGGTTCTTGGATCTGGTAAACACTACATATGATCCATCAAAATCTTCTCCTTTGCTTTTGGTTCATCCTGGTAGTTCAGGAAACCAATATGGGAGTCGCCAGTTGGTTCTTCTTGATTTTCTACAAGGAGATCAACATCATTTTCTTGATTCAATTCAGGCTGAAAAGAGAAATCTGATTCTGCTTCAAGATATCCCATTGCTGAATTGGCTGGGGGTGCTTTAATGGCAAGTTTCCCTTGTGTGGCAGAAAGATGATTTTATTGCCCTTGATTCCTAGCAACATATCCTTGATATGACTGATTTTAAAATGTCCTTCTTGCCATATCTCTGTATGAAGGACTAGAAGACATTCCTTGTGCCATTTGCTTCTTGAGAGCAACCAACTCATTTGCCAATTTTTACACCATTAGATCAGTGGTGCCTGTAGATGAATATTAAGAAGATGATGAAGGTCTATTTATATTTGGATCTCTTCTTATCTTCTCTGCTAAGGTGATATCATATTCTACCTCAGTGGCTAAATGTTGAGCTGTAGCAAGGTCTATTTGACCAACACGTCTCAAAAGAAAACTTACTTCAGGTAATTGAGAATTAATGAAGAAGAATTTAAGATTCTCAGTTGTAGGTCGAGCAATTATAGCAATTCTGGTCCTCAATTTATCAAAGTTGGCTATGAAGTCCCTCATTGATTCATGAGGCTCTTTCTTCATCTATGTGAGTTGAGCCAGAAGGGCATGTGCATCTTCTATAGGTTTAAATATGGCTTCAAAATTAGCTTTGAGGGTATTCCAATCAGTTACTAACTGAGCCTATAGATGATAAAACCAATCTATAACAGCACGTTGTAATGTTTTTACAAATATCCTGACTACTACATCTTCAAATTCTACTCCAATTATGTCATAGGCTATGCTGAAGGCTGCAATGTGTTCATCAGGATGAACTTATCCATCACCATAGAGTTTGGGGAAATTCTTCGTTAAACTATGTGGGAGCTCATGTAGAGGTGGAGTAAGATTGAGAGGACCAAAAGAATTACCCCAAGGGCCTTGAGCTGCCATTATATGACTATGAAAAGGAGGAATAACAAATCTTAGAGGGGTAATTATTGTCAAATCTTTATCAATAATAGAAGTGGATACTTCGTTTGGCAATGGATACCTAACTTTAGTACGAGGAAAGCTCTTGGTTCATTGGAGGTGAGATGGTAAAGGAAATAGATCAAAATTACTTTGTTGTACTAACTCGAATACAGGTTCAACAATACCTTTAGCCCTTTGGCTTTGCGTATACCTTGAATTTATCAGATTGTGAAACAAAAATAGAAAAGAATTGACCTTACTTGAGTTTGAAGCTTGAGGCTTAAAACTGTGCATTCTTTCCCAGTTGGTGGAGGTGAATGGTAAGGTTATAATTATAATGAGTAAGACATAGAAATGGAATGGAGTTTATAATGGATAATGGTAGAAATTGGTTCAATCTAAAATTTGAGGTTTCAGAATGCACATAACGAAATCCCCAGCAGAGTCACTAAAAACTGTTGGCAAATATTTTGTCAATCAGCGTAATGACAAACAAAATAAGTCTGATCATCCAAAGTAGGAAGATTGGTCAACCAAATGTGTAGGTTTACCACATCAAAAGGGGACTAATCTCTCCTCTCATCAAGGGGAGGTTCCCTATATATATATATATATATATATATATATATATATATATATATATATAAACAAAAAATAATACTCAAGGGTAGGATAAACCATTCATCTCTCTTTTTTTAGAGATGATGCATGAAAATCAAAGGAGAAATATTAGGGATAATTATAGATTGTACTCTTCCTTCATAAGTATCATTCGGCAAACCAAAGTAATCAGGTCATTGACTTGATATTTTGCCAGTCTTCGGAGCAGGTTGCAGACATCTTCACCAAACCTTTCACTGAGAGCAAGTTCATTCATCTACGAGCTCTTTTTGGGGTACGGTCCACATTTATAGCAGCATCATCTTCAAGGGGGGCCTTCTAGCCTCTTCTTTTTTTGTCTCTCTTTTGCGGGGGGAGTTTTTTCCTATGGGTTTTATCCTTTTCTCTATCTTATGGGAGATTGCATTTGTACATGGGTACCTCATCAAGCCTAGTTGTCAAGACCCATTTTATATTTCCATACTGCCCACCTAATTTTCACTTATGGGGGGGGGGGGGCTATTAGTGTAAGAAATACAATTTCCCTAATTAATAAATAGGGAAAAATAAAAACCTACACTAATAACCCCCCATAAGTACAACTTAGGTGGGCAGTGTGGAAATATAAAATGGGTCCCGACAACTAGGCCTGATGAGGTACCCATGTACAAATGCAATCTCCCATAAGATAGAGAAAAGGAGAAAACCCATAGGAAAAAACTCCCCCCCCCAAAAGAGAGACATAAAAGAAAAAAAGAGGCTAGAAGGCTCCCCCTAAAGATGATGTTGTTGTAGATGTGGACCGCACCCCAAGAAGAGCTCGTAGATGAATGAACTTGCTCTCAATGAAAGGTTTGGTGAAGATGTCTATAACATGTTCTAAAGATTGGCAAAATATCAAGTCAATGACCTGACTATGAATAAGATCCCGAATGAAATGCATGTGAATCTCTATGTGCTTGGTCCGCTGGTGCTGAACTGGATTCCTGTAGGTTTTTATTTTTCCCTATTTATTAATTAGGGAAATTGTATTTCTTGTGCATACATGGAGTTTTCCTACATTTGTGGGATAGGCTAGCTTATGTGGAGGTGTGTGTCATAGATGTATCATAGGTGTCATAATAATGTCATAAATAACTCCCTTGATGGGAGTTACTTCTCTATTCTTAGCACCTTGTCACCACCTTTCATGGAGGAGTTACTGACTATTCTTGGTGTGCCTTGTCCACCTTTTGTGGAGAAGTTACTTTCATACACTCCTATTTTTATTCCTCAATTTGGCCATCTCATGTTAATCAAAATTTGGTTTTCTCCATTTTGTCTTGTGCAAGTTATCTTCTTGTGTTATTTTCAATTGCTTTAGCATCTTTGTGGTGTGCACTTGCTTCAACTTGTGTGATCACATCTCCATTACACTCGTATTATCTAGATTCTAGAAACAACTCTAATATGATTTCAGAGCAAACCCATTAATATTATGTGTGATTATGCTTGTAGCTTATTTTGAAATCAAGAGGAGTGGAGTTCTCTCTATTTTTTTATTCTAGATTTGGTCTAAAATAAAAATATATTTATCAATTCTTGTTAGTTTCCTTAGAAATCCTTGGACTTTGGGTGTCTTGGATGTCTTCACTTCAAGAGCAGCATTCAATAGTAGAAGAAAGGAGCAGCATTCAACAGTTGAAGGAGGAGCAGCACTCAGCAACTCTGTGCCAACCTTCTTCTGGTCTGCGCCTAGTTTCTGTCCTTCTACAGCTTCCTCCACACAACAACAATAGTTATTTCTATTTTCCAAGTGTTAAGCTAATTTTAAGACATCCTTTCTAATAGCCAATTAGGCTATATGACATCTAGATATTCTACCACACTTCCTTCCAGCAAGGCACCTTAGACAATCTAGCAGGTCTGCATTGTTTTTTGTCTTTTATGCTACAAATTTGGACTGTAATTTCTTGAAAATGGCGCTCCTTTCATGCTTGGCGTCCCATGTGGACCCTTAAACACCTTGGAAATCTTTAAAAACTATCTTTGCTTTTTTTTAAGTTAAAACTGACTTGATAAAACAAAAATCAGTCAATTTGACTAAATATTCAGTTTTATAGACAGTTTTGTATTTTTGGGGTTTGAATTTTAACTTGTATCTTCGACCTACAAAGATGAAGGGTGAGGCCCAGGTTGGAAAGAGGCCAATTCCCCCTCACACAAACCTCCTTTGGATTCCTCATTCTGTGCCAAATCCAATGAGTTGTTGGAAGGATACTTTCTCTCCCATGACAGGCAGTTTTTTAATGTTTTAGTGCTTTTTTTGCAAAAACACTAGTTTATAGGAAAATTGTACCTTTAATATCTTGCAAACGATAGCTCAGTTTTGGGTGACATTTTTTGTAAAAGTGTTTTTAATTCAATTTTCCATAGTGTATACTTGTTAATTGTTAAAAATGCACTAGTTTATAAAGTGCCAAAAAAATTGGGTCTCCCGGGATGCATTTTCAGCTGAGTCCGACGTCCTGTTTGCTTTAGTCTTGCACTGATTGCTCTAAGATGCATTTTTGGCTGAGTCCAACATGTTTTAAGCATGAAATTTCATATTTATGTGGTGCTCAATATTTTGTGGGGGGGTGTGATTGATTTTCACAACTTGCTTTCATTCTCCTTTTTGCATAAATTCACAACTTGCAATCAACACAACTTCACCTAAATTCAGCTAAAAATGGATTTTTTTTCAAATTAAACCCCTAACACCCTTAAAATATCATGAATGTAAATTTAAAATTTCAATCATTCTTAGAAGCAAAGGGTTGTATAGGATCACCATGGGTACAGAAATAGAACCCAACACTGATGCTGAAAAGGTCAAGTGGTACAACCGTAGTGATAAAGCCTATGGATTACTGAGCTTGTTTGTGTCTCCCAAAATTTTGTTGCATCTATAATCCTCTTAGACTCCCAATTACATATGGGACACCTTATAAAAGTTATTTGGGAAGCCTGATGAGATGAGAGGTCATGAGATCAAAAATAAACTCATAAGTCTAAATCCTAGCAACTTTAACACCCTACAGGACTTCTTCACTAAGGTTAAGGCCCTTAGATTGTCATTGAAAGAATGTGGAATAGAGAAAAAAGATTATCAACTCATACTTTCTATTCTCTCAAAGTTAGGTCCAAGCTATTCAGTCTTTGTCTCCACTTTCCATGCCACAAAAAGTGCCCTTGACATTACATAGAAAATGCCTTTTTTGGATTCATTCATTGCCAACTTGACTAGGGAGCAAGATAAGATAATTAAAATGGGCACAATGAAGTCTACTCAACCCCAAGCCTTGATAGATAGAAATGGTAAGGATAAGACTTCAACAAAGGAGAAGAAGAAAAAGAATAAGGACTAGGAGAAGAAGAAAGAAAACAACAATCCTGCCAAAAATAACACTGAGACTTCCTCTTCCAATGCTAAACCTAAGAAGGAGAAGGTTAAGTGTGCTTATTGTAAAAAGATAGGGTATGATGAACATAAGTGCATGAAGAAAAAAATAGATCACCTAACTCATCTTCTAGAGAAGAAAAACATAGGTGTTCTTGAGTCCATCAAGCAGAATTCATCTACCCAAGATTCTACTAAGGCAAAAGGCAAGGGTAAGGAGAAAGAAAAGGGAAAGGCCCTTGTAGCTACAACAGATTCCACATCTTCATGGGTCATCGAATTGGGTGCTTCTCACCACATAGGCTCTTCACTAGTTTAGTTTTCATCTTTAGAGCCTTGTATCATGCCTTTAATTAGTTTGGTTGATGACACATCAGTTTTTATTGCAGGGAGAGGGTCAATTGAAATGGAAGGAGGAACATTCAATAATGTTCTAAGTGTTCCTTCTCTTTCAACTAATCTCCTATTAGTGTACTAAATCACTCACATTGGTCAGGGTATGAGAGTTGAGTTTTCACCAGATTCAGTGGCTATCAGGGAGATGCATAGTGATACTATAGTGGCAGTGGGTAGGGTAGATCACCAATCCAAGTTATACACCTTCTCACATTTTGCATCAGATTCTTCTCCAAAAGCATTGTTAACTCATTCAGATGGAGTTAGAAAATTGTGGCATGCATGGTTTGGCCACCTTAACTACCACTACATTAAGAAACTTTGAAAACATGACATGGTCATTGGCTTGCCTCGTGTCTAATTCTCAAAAGGACTTTGCAAGGGGTGCTCCCTTGGGAAGCATCCCAAAGCAAAATTTGACAAAGGCAAAGCTTGGAGGGCTTCAAAACCTTTGGAGTTAGTCCACAGTGATGTATCAAGACCCTTTCCAAAACCATCTTTCACAAGGGCCAAGTACATCCTCACTTTCATTGATGATTTCTCTAGGTACACTTGGATATATTTTCTCAAACAAAAGTCTGAACTGTTTGCAAATTTTCTAGACTTCAAGGCTCTTGTTGAGAAACAGAGTGAGAAATCCATCAAGGTTCTTTAAACTGATAATGGAGGGAAGTATGTTAGCATTAGGTTTGACCAGTTTTACACCATAGAGGGGATTGATTTGTAGCACATAATCCCTTACAGTCCTTCATAGAATGGGGTTACAAAACATAAGAATAGGTTCTTGAAAGAGACAGGTAGCTATATGATTCACTCTAAATCCTTGGCATCACAATACTGGGCTGAAGCCATCAATTGTGCTTGCTACATTCAAAATAGGGTTCCTCACAAAGCTTTGAAAGAGATACCACCCTTTGAAGCTTGGCATAAAAGGAAACCTGATGTTGAGAACCTTAGAGTTTTTGGATCCCTAGCCATGGCCCGCATTCTAAAGAAGAAATGCAAAGCTATGGAATGTCAATCCAAGCCTTGCATCTTTGTAGGATATCTACATGGTATTAAGGGATATCACCTTCTAGATCCAGTCACTCATGAGTTGTTCATCGAGAGAAGTGTCCATTTTTAGGAGAGTCTTAAAGACTCAACACTTGACACTTCTCCCTCATCGGATCTATTTCTTCATGATGATTCCTCATTAGATTCAGATCAACCACAATTGGTTCTTGAACTAGAGACATTTTCTTCTTCTTCCAGTTTAGACAGTGAGGATAGTGATGCAGAGTCATCCACCTCTAGTCAGTCAGAGGATGAGGAGTTAGCTCCTAACTCACCCACTTCTAGGCCACTTTGGGCCAGACAGACACTTGAGAGTGTTGGCACTTGGGCAGGAGATCCCATAGATGACAGACATACTAGGGGGATTTTTAGAGAGATCCACATGCCTTCTTTGCTATAGTTTCACATCAATAGACTTTTTGAGAGGCATCATGGGTACCTGAGTGGGATATTGCTATGGAGGAAGAATATTCTTCCTTAATAAAAAATCACACTTGGGACTTGACTTCACTTCCTAAGGGAATAAAGATGGTTCAATGTAGGTGGATATATTGGACCAAGTTTGTAGCAGATGGGTCGATTGATAAGTACAAGGCATGATTGGTCACCAAGGGTTTCTCACAAGTGGTAGGCATTGAATACTCATAGACCTTTGCACCCGTTGCAAAGATGACTTCTATCTAACTCACCTTGGCTATTGCCATAGCACATGGTTGGGATGTGCATCAGATGAATGTGAAGAGTGTCTTTCTTCACAGAGACCTAGAAGAGGAGATCTACATGGAGCAGCCGCCAAGATTTGTTCAGGATTCTTCCTTAGTATGTAGACTTAGTAAATCTATCTATCGCCTCAAATAGGCCCCTCGGGCTTGGTATGATAAGATGGATTCCTTCCTTCTCACAACAGGTTTCACTATGTGATATTCTAATCCCAATGTCTACTTCTTATGGTAGGATGATTCGCTCTTGATTTTAGTTATATATGTTGATGACCTTTTCATCACTGGGAGATTTTCATCAGCTATTGCAGTGGTGAAGGCATCTCTCTAGGATAGATTTGACATGATAGACTTGGGTTTGTTGCACTACTTCCTTGGCATCAAGATATCACAATCAGATTCAGGGATTTCTTTTGCATAGCCTAAGTATGCTCTTGACTTATTGGCTCAGTTTCACATGGCTAATTGTAAGCCATCTCTAAATCCCTTTCTATTAGGAGTCAAGCTTGAGGCTGATTGTTCTTCACCATTGGTTGATGCCACTCAGTATCGACAACTTGTTGGTAGTCTCATCTACTTGACTCACACTATGCCTGACATATCATATATAGTGGGACTTCTCTCCAGATTCATACAAGAACCTCATGAGATGTATTGGAAAGCAACTAAGAGGATCTTGCATTACATATAGGGTACACATAGATACGATATTCATTATAGATTTGGCATAGAGGTTGACTTGGTTGGATATATAGATTCAGGCTGGGTTGGTGATTTACAGACTCACAAGTCCACTTTTGGTTATAGTTTCTCTCTAGGTTCTGGTCTTATCAATTAGTCTAGCAAAAATTAGAATGCTATTGCTATATCATCTACAGAGGCAAAGTATAGGGGAGTTGTTAATGTAGCTACTAAGTCTATTTGGATTTAGGGGATTCTTTCTAAGTTTGGCATTCCTATCAAGCAGCCCACCATCATTTATTGTGACAACTAGAGTACAATTTAGATTTGAAGGAATCTAGTTCAGCACCAGTGGACCAAGCACATAGAGATTCACATGCATTTCATTTGGGAGCTTATTCATAGTTAGGTCATTGATGTGATATTTTTCCAGTCTTCAGAGTAGGTTGCAGACATCTTCACCAAACCTTTTACTGAGAGCAATTTCATTCATCTATGAGCTCTTCTTGGGGTATAGTCCACATTTAAAATAACGTCATCTTCAGGGGGGGCCTTCTAGCCTCTTCTTTTCTTTTATGTCTCTCTTTTGGGGGGGAGTTTTTTCCTACGAGTTTTCTCCTTTTCTCTATCTTATAGGAGACTGCATTTGTACATGGGTACCTTATCAGGCCTAGTTACCAGGACCCATTTTATATTTCCACACTACCCACCTAAGCTTAGCTTATGGGGGGTATTAGTGTAGGTTTTTATTTTTCCCTATTTATTAATTAGGGAAATTGTATTTTTTGGGCATACATGGAGTTTTCCTACATTTGTGGGATAGGCTAGCTTATGTGGAGGTGTGTGTTATAGATGTGTCATAGGTGTCATAAGAATGTCATAAGTAACTCCCTTTGATGGGAGTTACTTATCTATTCTTAGCACCTTGTCACCACCTTTCATGGAGGATTTACTAACTATTCTTGGTGTGCCTTGTCCACCTTTTATGGAGGAGTTACCTTCGTACTCTCCTATATTGAGTCCTTACTTTGGCCATCTCATGTTAATCAAAATTTGGTTTTCTCCATTTTGTCTTGTGCAAGTTATCTTCTTGTGTTATTCTCAATTTCTTTAGCATCTTTGTGGTGTGCACTTTCTTTAACTTGTGTGATCACATCTCCATTGCACTCGCATTATCTAGATTTTGGTAACAAATCTGATAACCACAAGAATCTTCTTGGTAGTAATTGAAAAATGTAACCAAAGATGTAGTAACTAGAAAATTGAGATGAAGCACAAAGTCTCCACCTGAATTGCCCAAGAGTGAGATACGAAGGATAATGAGGGCACAAATTTGTCCCAAGTTCCTTTACATATAATCAAAAAGAAAACACACTAAATACAATTGTGAGGGCACAAAGTCTCTCTAAAGTTGGCTTTAGGACACCTTCCTGACTACTTTCACTAATCCTACTTATGAATTAAAGGAACAAAAAATATATTAAGGAAAAAGACATAAGAACAGTTTACCTAACAAAAAAGTTATCATGGCACAAAGTTTGAAAAGTCACTTGCTTTCTTATTCCAATAACAAAATATGATCAACAATCTGAGCTCAAAGTCTCAGTAATGCCTTTCAATTTTGTTAGAGTTTAGTTTCTAATAATTAGAGAGAGAGAGAGATCCCTAAAATAATAAAAGAGAGTCCCTTATATAGTCTCTTCAAGAAGGACTTGGGAATAGTAGCAAATCATGTTGCATTGAATTTTGTTAAGAAGACATGATCGAATTTAGGGGTATTTACCCATTTGATTTTATCAATGCAGAAAAATAGGTCATGCCATTGAATGTTTGCATCCTTCAATGTCCACTTGGTGATTTACTTCTAAAACATATCTGATGCATAAATGTTTCTAGTCCTTCTTCATTATTCCTCCTTTTCTAGTTATTTAAATCAGGTCTTTGATTCAATTCGATGCTATGTTCCTTAGTCACTTTTTGCTGGTCTTTAGCAATTGACGCATGGCACATTCTGCTACAAAATAGGCGAGGACACGTGGTAGCTTCCATAAGATTCTAAGAGATGCTTATTGAAAGAGGCTTTGAAACATGTTAGAAACTCAAAGTGTAGGTGTAGACACTTGTCATGCTCCACTTACATTAGTAGCTTAATGAAGGCTATCTACAATCCTTACTTAGCAAAAGAGATTTAAAGGAAAAAACTGTGGACATTGACACGTGGTAGCTTCCGTCGAGCTTTTGGCTGCTTTTGAAAAGTCTTTGGGACTTATATTAGTTTCTTGCAGAAGATGACACGTGGTGACTTCCACTTCATTTGATGAGAGATACGTGGCATCATAGCAAGTTTTCTATTTCTTTAGATTATTCTTTCAAAGAAAAAGTCTGAAGAAATTCTTTCAAAAAATTTGTCTGAAGGAATGGTTTTTGTGTAACTTGTCCGTAGGAACTTTTCTGAAGGAAATCTCTTTGCTCTTTCAACCTTTTGAATTGGTCCATTTACTTCCTTCCTGCCGTTTACAAGGGTTTTTTGAGCTCCAAATTGGCCTTTTGGGTTTTTTGTAATGGTCCACTTTAGCTTCTGAGTACCCTTCGAAAGGTATGCTTGTCCCTTGATTTTTCCTTAGTCAATTTTATGTGAATCTCAATAGGGGACACATGGCAACATCTATTGTGAAATAGGTGAGGACACATGGCAACATATATTGAACTTGTAGAAGCTTTGGATGCCTTTTGAGTGTCTCACAGAAAATGACATGTGGTAGCTTCTGTTGCATTTTAGAAACACTATAGAACCATGTAGGACTCATTTTAGATTCATACAGATAATGCCACTTGGCATGTTCTACTTAACTTACAAAGGATACATGGTGGCTTCTATGGTTCTTAGAAATAAAGTGAACTGAAGCTCAGAAGATGACACTTGGCAGCATTTGTGGGGTTCTATGAGGCTTTTGTCTTTGGGATTTTGTTTGCCTTAGTCACTTTTTGCCACAAAAATTCTCTTCATAAGGCCACTTGTGTATTTGACTCTTGGGGCACTCCTTTGAACTTATTGCTTGAACTGACCGATTGAACCAACTTTGGTTCAACGGTTCAATGGTTCATTCCCTTGTTTTTATTGACTACTTGAACCAAGATTCTTTGAAACAAGCCTTGTTGAACCACCTACCATTGAACCTGTTGAACCTTGAACTTGTTAAACCTTTTAAAGCTATTTGAACTAGTCCTGAAAATGACTAAGTGTTGGAAACTTGTTATTTTGATTGAACCTACCTGAATAATCCCAATTTTGAAAGTTTAGAATAATTTTTTGAAATGGGAAGAGATATTTTGGTCTTGCAAGACCAAAATAGCTTATATGTTGTCCTAAAAATGAATGACATTTTTTGGGTACAATAGGTATCAGAGCAATAGTTCCTTAAAAACAAGATTAACTATGTCTCAATAGAATGGAGACATATTTATCTCCATAAAGGATAACAATATTTTATTTATCGTTTCTCTCATATTTATCTCCTTTATGGATAGTCTAATTCAGAGTTTGTGAAAGTGTTGCATTATGAAAATGCACAAGATATATGGAATAAATTGAAACTCATCTATGAAGGTGATGACAAGGTAAAGCAAGCCAAGCTACAAATGTTTAAAGGCAAGTTTGAAAGCCTTAAAATAAATAAAGAAGATAAAATTGTAGATTACCTCCTTAGAGTAGATGAAATAGTCAATGCAATTAGAGGCATTGGAAAATAGATGAAATATCTATTCATTATCAAAAATGTCCTAAGATCTCTACCATCAAGGTATGACTTAAAAATATTTTCAATAGAGGAAACAAGATATATGGATAAACTCACTATCAATGAGTTTCATGGAACATTCATAGACTATGAGATGAGAATGGGGGAAATAGATACCTTCAATAGAGAAGTTGCATTTAAAGAATCTAAACCAGTGTAGAAGCACCTACATTGATATTTGAGGAAATTGATGAAGAAGAATCCAAATTTGTTATAAGATTAAGAAGACGGTATGGAAAGTACAAAGGTAAGTTAACATTTAAATGATTTAACTATGGTAAAGTAGGACATTTTTCTACTAAATACACTTATAATAAGAAGAATAAATCCAAGTAAGAAGAGGATAATAAAAAGGTGAAGCCTCACTATTCCAATAACAAGAAATTATTCAAAAAGAAGAAAGGCCTATACACAAAATAAAATAGTGATTCATTGGATGATAGTGATAGTTCTGATGATGACCATGACTGTGTCTTTGTGGCTGATGAAAAAGAAGTCATATTCATGAGAATAGGATCAACTTCTATGATTCAAGAAGAAGTGGATATGGAGTGTGAACTCATATATTATTTAGAGGAAATTGACAAGATGAGAAAAGAGAGCTCAAAACAAAAGAGGATTAGAAAAAATGAAATTGAGAAAATGTCTAAAAGTCTTGAAAATTTTGATCAAATGGTGGTCAGAATAAATACACAAGTTGAAGAGGATAAAAGAATAGATGTAGTTAAACTTAAACAACAATCTAAATTTTATGAGTGAATGAAGTTAGAATCAAAGATAGTGGCTTTGAGAAAAAAAATTTAGAAAGCTAATGATCAAATAGACAAAGGTCTAAAGCTAAAAGTAGGATCAAACATTCTTGATGATTTGATCAACTCTCAAAGGACTTCAAAAGAGATATCTAGTATTTTTTATGAAAAAGGGAAAAAATCCATAACCAGTACATCTATTAACCTATATGAAAACTTCAAAGTAGAAGGCAAATTAGGACTAAAGAAAGAGAAAGCTTGCAAGGATATAAATTAAGACATAAGGATAGATGATGCGAATAAAATTTAAAAAATACTAAATAATAGAATAATATAAAGGTATATGATGTAGATGGATACAAAAAGGTGAGAGACTTAAAGAAACCATAGTTTAGAAGAGCTCCTCATACTGCACCAAGAAATGTTATGACCAGGTATTCCTCATCTTTTTATGGTTATTTTTATAACTATAATCAGTTTGGTCATAGGGATATTGATTGTATATTTGATCCTAAAAGGAGAAAAAAAATGTAAGAAAAAAATCATTTGATTCCTTGTGAGATACAAACATAATATTCTATAATTGCAATAATTTTGGTCACATAGATAAACAATGTAGAATGAACTTTATAAGACCAAAAACATAAATTAGTAAGAAAGGCATGCCTCCCAATGTGAAAAAAGGTTAACAAGTCTCTAAAAATGAGAAAAAGAATCCAAATAACAAACCCAAGGATGTGTGGAAAGTGAAATATCAATCTATGATTTCTCAAACTACACTCCATGCCAAGGATCAAAATTTATGGGTAATAGATAATGGTTTCTCAAAACATATGACTGGTGAAAATAGAAAGTTTATCAAATAGATTAAATTTAAATAAGGATTTTTTAGCTTAAGAGACAACACTGTAGTAGAGATCAGAGGTCAAAGAGCCTTGAACATAGATTTAAAATTGCCTACACATGATGTCCTTTATGCTGAAGGATTAAAGCACAATATGCTAAGTGTCTACCAAATATGTGATAATGGATATAATGTCACATTTAATGTAAAACGATACAAGTTTAGTATATCTAAAAGACTATTTTTAGAAAGGAAGACAACTAAAAGCAATATCTATAATCTTGTTGAAGTAAATGGTAATAGTTGCTTGATAGGAAAGATTGATGAGAGTTGGTTATGCCATAGAATAATGGGTCATGTCAACTTTGATAACCTAATAAAAGTGAGTTCAAATAAGTGTGTTGGACACATGCCTAAGATAACCAAACCTATAAACACTACTTGTATGCAACTACAAAACCTCTAAAATTAGTTTATACTAGTCTTTGTGGTCCTACTAAGACAAGAGGATCTAAAAGAGAGAGATAATTCATGTTATTTTTATATGATTACTCAAGAATGACATGGGTAACCTTTTTGAAGGACAAGTTATATGAATTTGAGAGATTCAATATCTTCAAGGACATGGTGGAGAATGAGATTGGACAAAAAGTCAAATGCTTAGGATCTGATAAAAGTGGAGAATTCACCTCAAATGATTTCATATAATACTATGGGAGTCATGGAATCAAAATACATTAGTCTGTAACAAAGACTCCACAACAAAATGGAGTTGCTGAAAGAAAGAATAGGACAATCAAAGAAATGGCTATAATAATTCTAAAAGAGGCCAAATTACCTAATGGATACTAGAAAAAAGCAGTCCAAACAATAGTTTATATCTTGGACAAAATTTAACTAAGGGTAAATAATGACAAAACTCCTTATGAACTATGGTATGGAAAACCTACATTTTTTAAGTATTTCAGAGTGTTTGGTAGAAAATGCTACATTATGAGAAAGGAGGAAAAATTAGGAATCTTTGAATCAAGATGTGATGAAGGAATATTTCTTGGTTATTCCACCCAAAGCAAATTCTACATATTCTACAATAAAAGACTACACAAGACTATAGAGAGCACAAATGTTAAGGTTAAAGAAGGTTTGAAACATGTTGAAACTGAAAAATAAATCTATATATAAGAATCAAATTTTGAAGATGAAACATCTAATGAAAATTATAAGGAATTAAATGAAAAGGCACCTACAAGATTTGTTTAAAGGATCATCTTATATAGAAGATCATTGGCAATAATAACGGAGTTTAGACAAGGAGAAGAGTTGCACAAAACAAGGAGCAAGTAATTTTTACTCTAATGTCTGAAATTGAGCCTAAGAGCTATGTTGAATCTAGCAAGGCTGAGATTTGGCTAAAATCCATGGAAGAACTAAGCCAGATTGAAAAAAAAAACTTGGCAATTATTTCTAAGACCTTAAAACAAGAATGTGATAGGTACAAAGTGGGTGTTTAGAAACAAGCTCAGTAAGGATTGAACAATCATAAGAAATAAGGCAAGATTGGTGTGCAAAGGATATACACAAGTTAAAGGAATATATTTTGAGGAAACATTTACTCTAGTTTCTAGATTGGAATCTATAATAATGTTTATAACATTCTCTATTTACAATAAATTCAATGTCTGTCAAATGGATGTTAAGTCTACTTTCTTTTATGGGAACCTATAATAATAAGTCTACATAGAACAAATTGAAGGATTTTAGCTATTAGAATAAGAACATTATGTATGCACACTAAATACAAATTTGTATGGTCTAAAATAGGCACATAGGGCATGGTATTCAAGATTAGACCAGTACCTACAATAATAAGGATTTAATAAAGGATGTGCATACATCTATCTGTACTTCAAATTAGAAGGTGATCATATGTTTATTGTTATTTTATATATATATATGTGACATCATCTTTAGTGTTAGAAATAATAAAATGTGTAAAGAATTTATTACACAAATGCAAAGTGATTTTGAGATGTCTATGGTTTAAAAACTTTCTTTCTTCCTTGGTCTACAAATAGCTTAAAATTATGAAGGAATATTTATATCCCAAACCATGAATGCAAAGGAAATACTCAAAAGGTTTGGAATAAAAGATATCAAACTAGTTAATACTTCCATGATAACTAGATGCAAGTTGAGCAAATAAGATTAGTCCCTTGATGCAAATCAAACTATGTATAGATCAATGATAGGTAGATTGTTATAGCTAACTTCATCAAGACTTGATATCATGAAAGTAGTGTGCATGGTTATAAGATTTCAAGATGCTCCTAATAATAAGGATTTAATAAAGGGTGTGTATATGTCAATCTGTACTTCAAATAAGAAGGTGAGCATATGTTTATTGTTAATTTTTAAATAAATGGCATCATATTTGGTGGTATTAATAATAAAATGTGAAAATAATTTATTACATAAATATAAAGTGAGTTTGAGATGTATATGCTTTAAGAACTTTATTTCTTCTTTGGTCTACAAATAACACAAACTGATGAATGGATATTTATATCCCAAACCAAGTATACAAAGGAATTGGTCAAAACATTTGGAATGGAAGATATCAAACTAGTTAATACTTATATGATAACTTGATAGAAGTTGAGCAAATAAGATGAGACTCTTGATGCAAATCAGACTATGTATATATCAATGATAGGTAGATTTTTATACCTAACTACATCAAGACTTGATATAATTCAAGTAGTGTGCATGCTTGTAATATTTCAAGATACTCCTAAAGAGTCACATGTCAATGCAGTGAAAATAATATTTAGATACATCAATATCACAATTGACTATGGCTTATGGTATCTTACAAGTGAAGATTTAACTTTGACAACATTTTCATATGCTAATTGGGTAGGAAGTGTGGATGATATAAGAAGCACTAGTGGTGGGCCATTTTTCCTTAGAAATAGACTTGTTTTATGGATGAGTAAAAATCAAGAGTCAGTTACTCTTTCCACAAAAAAATAAAAGTATGTGGCAGTAGTGCCATGTTACACTTAATTTTTTTGGATGAAGAAAACACTAAAGTACATCAAGGTAGAGTAAAATTCACCTATCTATATTCTTTGTGATAATTCAAGTGCTATTAACATAATAAAAAAGTTAATGATGCATTCCAGAACCAAGCACATATGAATAAAGTATCTATTTTTAAGAGAAAAGGTTGTAGATCAATAGGTCATAGTGGAGTATGTGTCAGCTCAAGATCAAATTGTAAAGATAATCACCAAACCTCTTCCCAAGGAACAATTTGAGCATCTAAAACTGAAGTTGGGAGTGGTGGCTACTACATTACATCATTAGATCCTAGTGATGGGGTATGAGTCCGGGTGGATAATCATAGAATCTTTTTTAATCCTAGGAAGAAGAGAAAAAATGCAACTTAGGAATTCATACTTTTACAAATTTATAATGATTTGATAATAAAAAATTCTTAGACAAAATCCTTTATCTATTAAAGGGGGAGAAGTATTTGGATAAATAATGAGGAAGAGTCTCTTTTTCAAGTTGAGTTTAGGAAAATGTGCCATTTCTTAAGGGGGAAAAATATTTATATGAATAACTTCAGTTCATATTCATCAAAATATAATGCGAAAAATACCTGAGAAGGATCATAATATTACAAGATCATAACATTTAGTTTGTCATCAATGACAAGGGGGAGATTGTTGGCAATATGATTGTCATCGATGTCAAAAGGGAGATTATTGGCATTATGGATGTAATTGGTGTTCAAGGCTAAGTATGATGGTTTGAGTATGTTCAAGGAATCCTATTAAAGGTCAATGATGATTGTAATTCTTATGTGCATGAGTGTAATTTATTTGGTTCTTCATATTGATCATCTAGACATTTGGGGTCTATAAAGGAAAATCTGAATAGTTAGTTTGTTGATGTCATTATTGCCACATGTGGATGACTCTGGAGGAGTTCATCATCTAGTTATGATCACATTAGTCCCTAATTTCTATGCACTATATTTGTAGTTGTGTGATGAAGTGCAGTTGAAGATATGGGGATGAAAATGTGGGTACTTAGACATAATTCATTAAGTTTATATACTTAGCCAAATTATCATGTTGATGAGGTTAGTATTTGTACACATGGAGGTGTTATGATAAAATGATCATATGGGTTTGTTAATTTTTGTGACTAGTTCTTATGTGCTAAATATAAATTCATTTGATGTATCATGTAAAAAGATATGCATGAGTAAAGTTAGGCTTCCAAGCATTTTGACAGTGTTTTTCCATAGTCAAATTTGTAAATGGCAATAAAAAGTTGAGTAAGCATTTTTATGATGTCATATATTCCATGTATGAAAGTTTTTGAGATAGATGTATATATATATATATATATATATATATATATATATATATATATATATATAATACCTTATGTGAGAGGATCTTATGAACTAAATTATATGTCATATGATGAAGAGCATCAAAAGTTATGCAAGAAAAAAGATAGCCTTTTAAGTAGTTCTAAGCATAGTTAGTTCTATGGTAGAAGAATTTGAGTGAGTAGATTAATGTAATTATATCTATCACATACTTAATATTTAGGAAGATATGATCATATGGGTTTGTTCATTATCATGCCTAGTTTATATGGTCCAAATTTTAAAACAAACAGATGAGCGAAGAAAAATATATGAAGGTGCAAAGTTAGCCTTATAGGCATATTGAGATGGTCCCCATAGTCAAATATTCACAAGGTAAAGTTTGAGATTATTATAAGATATAATAGTGAACACTTAATCATACCTTGAAGATATAACTATGTATAAAAAATTCAATATGTCAAAGTTACCTATGAATGAATGCACTAATGACAAGTGTCACAATAATAGAGCTTGAATAGTAAATCTATGGTTCGGTTCAAATTCAAATAGTTAATGATCAATGCAAGGGTACCAATTATATCAATAGTAGGACATGATAGTAATGTGTAGAGGGCACACATTAATTGTAAGTGTCACAATATTGAGATCTCATTAAAATATAAATATTAAGCTTGTTATAATATCGAATGATGAGTGGATGATCATGCAATTAATATCTATGAAGTGAGTAGACTCAATGGGATAGAGCACTTGATATTTAAGGAACAAAGGTGAGTTAAATACGAAGCTATTTTGATGAGATCTATGGAGTGTATTCATTTCAAATAGTCAAGAAGTAGTGACATGAGATTAGGAGCTCAATGTTTAACCTTAGATAGAAGTAAATTTCATGCTAGTTTGAAGATCTAATGACATGTGGGAGCTTGGATCAGAAAGATCAAAAGATGCATTTTAGAGTTTAAAATTTAAATATTAGAAGTATACAAAGATTTAATAGAATGTGTGATCCTGTAAGAGATTGATCTAACAGATGTATTTTAAAGTTGATCAGATTGATTGAGGATCGTTAGATCTTGGCACAAAGCTTAATATCAATGGTAAATATTTAAAGATATGTTGATCCCAATGATCAATCATTGGAACATGTAGTAACTTGCAGTTAAGAAATAAATTACAATATAGACAAAAAATTTGATTATTGTAATTAATAAAATTTGTGTAATATGACATGTGCATCAAAACTAGAGCCCAATATATGCTAAAAATAGTAAATAAACTAAGAATCATGGTGGTGAATCATGAATTAAAGATGCGAGAAACTTGTAGTTAAAGATAGGAATTAAAGTCCAATAGAACTAAGAGAGATGTTTTAGCAAACAAGTGTGAACATAGACAATATACAAAACCATAGATCAAATGCTTATATATGTCATCTAGGATACCATCATAATCTATTGTTGCTACTATTCTAAGTAATTAAATTATGTCAAATAGAGAAATATAGAGACAAAGAAATAAAGGGGAAGAGAAGAGAAAAGAAGAGAAGATAAAAGAGGTGAAGTGCAGAGCATGAGCAATTATAGACTAGACCTGTAATAGAGAATAGAGAATTGCTTTCAAATATGAATCTTTATTATAATCTAGAATTGTATCTCCATATAGATCAGATTGGTGGGAGCCATCAGATAAGCTAGGTTGGTGCTAAGTTAGGTACTGGGTGCTTCCTTAGAGTTGGTGATCTTAAATCAGAGGATTGATGTCTCCTTAGGGTTGGTTCCCTTCAATGTGTAACTAGTGAGGTTTTGACTATGAAGCTAGATTATAATAGTAGATTATAATAGCTATTCTCATCATGGTTTTTTCCATATTGGGATTTTGACGTATAAATATGGTGTTATGTGTTTTTATGTGTGTTATCTATGCATATATGTTTGAATTTGCATATCCTTTCTAGTTTTTTTTTAAAGGGATTTAAAAAGGACTAATTTAATCAATCTATTGATTCACCCCCCCTCTCAATAGATAGTTATGTTTCAACATACATTTAATAATTGATGCAGGTTTGCATCAAATCCATTAAATCTTTAAAATACTTTACTTGAGAGAGGATTATAAAGTTTAAATATTCATTAAATAAGTAATTACAATTATTAGTAGTATTTTAACCTCACCCTTGTCTCAAAATGTATGCACAAGGAAAGCAATATTTTGGGGTTTTTATCTTTGAATCGCTACATCAATGAATGATACATGAAAAAATAAGCATCTAATAAATAGTCCATGATCAGTCCATTCATATTAGGGTCTTTTACTTTTGTAATTGCTTTAGCTATAATGTTCTTAGTGAAGTTCTACTAGACTTGTGGTTCACTTATAATTTTACTTGGTATTTATAGATGGTCCCTATATACATCACAATAAATTACCATAAATATATCAATGAAGAATTTAAATATTGGTTTTGATATTTTTACTTTTCAATATACAACACCTTGGATTAAGATATTGTAAATAACTTCCCAAGGTTACTTTCCTCTTACAATAGTGTGAAATCACAAATCTAGGCCTTCACGAAGGAAACATTCCTTTATTTTTATACCCCATAAAATAAGTGAGGTTTGGTGTGATGCTAATATGTCACTTAATATGTCAAATAACCCATAAATACTTGTGTTAAGGTGATTAAATCAATCCTACATAGTCAAAAGAAAAACAGTGTAAAAACTAAATAGGAACTTTTACGTTTTTGAGTCACCCATAAAGGAGAGATCATATGCATAAAAAGAACCCCACAAAACAATAAAGTAATAATAAAAATTTTCATGAAGTAAATAAAATAAAAAATTATCAAGCTTTTTTATAACCCAATTTAAATTTGAATTTGTTTTGAAGCACATATAGAAATGTGAAGTAGAATTGATTTGTTTGACTCAAAATATCTCTTTTTCAACCAAGGTCTTACAACACAAATAATTAAATGTTTGATAAAAGTGTTTTTTTGATGAAATATATCCATATGTTATATAAATATAAATATACAAATAATTCACAAAAAAATAAAAGTGGTATGAAAACATGCTAGGCCACACTAGGTAGAGCTTAGGAGCAAAATTAAGACTTTAAAACACTAGGTAGAGCCTAGGAACAAGTTACAAAGTCATAAAAAATATAAATTTTATATATAAATACTAGAATTTATAGGATACATATAATGATCATGAACCTATCCTAATCTTAGCAAATCATTTCCATCTAAAATGAGTTCTTAGCCAGTAGCTTGAGTAGTGTCCCTATCATCATCTTCTACATCTGTCTGAGTGGAGAAAATGACCAAATAAAGCCTAGGGAACTTATCTATCACATCTTACCAACCTATAGGTGGCACCCCTAATCATCTAGGTGTAGAGGAGGAGGAGGAGGAGGATCACCCCACCTATCTTACCTAGTAAGGGAAGGAGGAGGTGATTGCTACCCTTATAGCTATCCAAGAGGGGAGATGCATTGGTACGAGGTCTTGTTATGAAAATTACACCTATAATGGCTGAAATGATTCCCACCATGAGGTAGCTAAGGTAATCTATCATCCAATCTAGGATCCTTGGGTAGAGAAGATATAACTCGAGCCATTGTATAATGAGCATTTTCCTAGTGGGAGAGGAGTTCCCAAAGATGTCCATGTTCTATAGCCACTTTATTTTCTTGGACTTGAATTTGAAAAAGAACATTGGAGATGATAGAGGAATTGTGTAAAACATAAACATTATAGTCAATACAATAATTATTAAACATAGAGTTATTTATTTCTTTCTAAAACTAGAAGATAATTTCAACTCTAAAAGTCTACCAGACTTGTGCATATTTTAAGGGCATCATGGATTTGTGTCCAAGGAGATGTGATAACAAAAGAACAATTAAGGATAGAAAGGCTTGAAAATATCATGGATCCAATTCTAGACCCTTTGAGATTTTGAAAAATACTAAAAAAGATACAGAATCATCTCAAGGTGGCTACAAAAAGAAAAATAGAATGGTGGACTCTAAGTTGGATGAGTCTTCTACTAATAGATAAGCATTGGTGTAGTATACAACAAGAAAAATGAGCAAGCTTGGGCTCTACACAAGCCCCCTAAATAGTGTTTAATTGAAAGCTCCATGTTTTGATAGAATAATGTAGCCCCTAATAGGTGTTAAGCTTATCAACCATAGGCAAATGTGGGGTGAGTCAACATACCATTTCTATTCTTTCCACCATGACTGTGTGGAATGGACTACTATTTTATAGAGCATGGAAGCTAGAATGACATTAAGGATCTTCTGGTAGGACTCTTGGTCCACACTAGCTAACCAAAATTTAACTTTCACCTCCTCCCAAGATAGCCAAGAGTGAGAATTCCTATAGATTATATCCTATATGGTATGAATTCATCTATGGTAAAGCTTGAGAGCATTGACCTAAAGGACTTATTCTAGGGGTACTTCATTTCAAGAGAAGATAGGAGACTACCAAAGAGAATGAGAGTTAGTAGAGAGCCCACTATAGAAACTAGAGCCATTCTAGAGTAGCCATGGATTAATATTTTTCTAGGCCTTCCAAATGCTTTTGGCACAAAGGACCCTATGATTTGTATGAGAGACTAAATGAAGAGAAGATTAGGGAAGCTAATCCATTTCTAGGCCTTCTTATCCTTAGGCTGGCTTAAAGAGATACAGTGTCTAAGCAACATGTTGTAAGCTTCTTGGCCCTTAATGGTTCATTAAATCTATTTAGTACATAAGGCAGTTCCTTTCCAAGCTATGTCAATGAGCCCCATCCCTCTAGCATCATGAGAGAGGTAGAAATATTATAGGTTCACCTTATGGAATCCTTTACCTTGAGGGGAATTAGACCAAACAAAACCTTTGAGCAATTTCTATAACATTTAGTAAGAATTTTTAGAAGGGACCCAAGATGATGAGTAGTATACATGGGTGGATGAAATAATTTTTGAGTAGATTTAAAACATTATTACTAATGAAAGAGAATTGGTCACCTAATATTCTAGTTTTTTAAAAACTTTGTCAATAACATATTGCCACAATAAAGGTGGTGAAGCATAAAAATTAAAGGGGATGCCTATAAATTTAAATATTTCATCTTGATGGATCCACTTCTAACCAAATTTAGCATCCCACACTAGTAAAGTTAGGTAAGATTGTCTATATCAATAAGTTTTCTACCATTGAATGATGTATCCAAAGGCTAGGTAGAATGTGTCAAGACACTGTAAGGAATTTTCCATATTGGTTTCATCCTTAATGAGAGTAAGGAAGGAGTCATCCACAAAGTTGCTATTAAGTAATTTCACATCTTCATGTGCGTTTGTGGCATAATTAGGGGGATACATTCCCTTAACAAGGCCTCTATCTTGGGCATTTCTAAGAAGATGTCTAAAACCCTCAATTATAATAAACTACAAGGTAGGAGCCAATAGACACCCTTGATGAATATAATGGAATAAACCAAATTGATTAGAGGTGACTCCATTAATGTAGAGGAAAGTTGAGCCATCTAAGAAAAGCATCTGGATGGTTTGGATGAAGATGGGCCCAAAACTCAAAGCATGGATAGAATAAATGGATATTTGATACAATCATAAGATTTTTCAAAGTTAATTTTGATGAACATAACATGTGGCTTAGACTATTTGGCCCAATCAATCCCTTCCCAGATAGTAATGATATTATCCAAAATATAATGGCTTTTGATGAAACTAATTTGTTCCAGATACACAATGAGAGGCAACATATTATGTAGTTGGATTACTAGAGACTTAAAAATGATTTTATATGAGACATTCAGGAGGGTGATGGGTTACTATTTATATATAAACTTAAGATCTCCTTGCTTAGGTATGACTTTGGTATTTCCTTTATTTATATTTTTAACTAGAGAATGTGAGTGAAACACTTCTTGATAAACCTTATGCAAGTCACTACCTACAAGGTCCCAAAGTGTTTTATATAATTTGTATGGGAAGCCAAGAATTCCAAGAGATTTGTCATTATCCATGTGAGACACTATTTCATCCAAGTCATCAATAGAGAAGGGCTTGTTGCAAACCACCCACTGGGTGGGAGTGAGTTTGCAAGGCACAACTAAAAAGCATTAATGAAGGGTGGTTTCACACTTAGTCAAATATTATTAAACTTTAAACACTTTTTGATAATAGTATAAAAATATTTCATAATTAGAAAAGTATATGTGAGTCTACTGCTAGCCTTAGAAATGACTTGTATCGACTACTTTGAGTTCTTCACTTGCAAAATTTGGAATAACTCCTTAGAATCTTTGTCCCTTATCTTAAACCAATGAAGCTTGGGTTTTACTTCCTCTCCTCAAGAATTTTATTTTTCTAAAATCTAAATATAACATCATAAGGATGTAAATCTCACCTGCAAGATCTCAGTAATGTGATCTTTTTCTAGGGATAGAGCTACATGACTCATCTTAGAGGAAGTAGTAAAGTAGGAGTGTCTCCAAATTTTGGAAAGTTGGTGGCCATAAATTTGTAAAAATGGAGATGTTACTCTGATGGCATAATCCCACCAAAGAATCCAACCAAATTCTTGGGAAGGACGTGGATATAAACTCCAAATTCTCTTAATGTGTGCCATTATGGGCCCATGCTTGAGTAAGGAGGTGTTAAGGAAGAATTGCTTGTTGTGGAATTTGGGTTTCATGGACTATCATGTCACTATAAACCAAATTAGGGAGTGATCATAAATCCTAAAATCTAATAGTACCTATACCAAAGGAAAAAAAACTATTATATAAAGAGAAGTATAGTTGGGTGGACATCATTTCCCTATCTAGACACTTTAGAATATAAGCGAGGCCTTCCCTAAAATTACTCTAGGTGTACCAAACTCCATCTGCATGTTGGTGGGTTAAATCAAGGTCATAAAGGCCCTATTTATTGCACATGTAAAACCATGCCTCCTTTTTCTAGTTACCCACCTCATGGGCAAGTGGCCCAATTTATCCCTGAGAGATGCCACCATATTAAATTCATCACATAATACCTAATGGGCACTAGGGAGATCATCTTCTATTGACTACCATAAATGGGTATACTCTAAGGCATTATTTAAGGCATAAATATTAATAAATCCAAAATAATGGATTTTAATGATAAAAATATCAAATACTAACTAGTTGGTGGGGTTCGTGCTAGATTGTACTAAGTGTGGCTACAACCTTGGATAAATGAATGTGATCACCCATCCACATCATACGGTATGGTTGCTATGAAAAATGATATTGTCTTTCTAGATAGAGTTACTGATAGATGTCAATAAAAATTACACCACCCTAACTTATTATAGATATAAAATGTCTAAATCAAGAAAATTCCTTCTAAAATAAAGTACAATAAACTTACATTTTGGGTTTATGAGATAGTGAGCATTCAATGAAAAATAATTCATAAATGATGGGTGTCAAGGGACATGTCCTTCAAGTATAGCCATTTTAAGGCATCATACCAGTTCTAAAATTTTTTCCCACTACTAAAACTTAAGAAATGATTAAATTAATTATTCATAATAGGTTCAACTTGATACTCTCCTTCCTCTACCTCATCACTCTTCTAAGGAGGGATACGAGAGAATTTGGGCATATCCCACCAAGTATGAAGTGGAAGAGTGGCTGGTTATAAGTCTTAAAATCTTGAAGAATTGGGCATAAAGGCATCCAAACCTTGGGATAATATGTTAGCAACTAGAGGGGTGTTAAACACCCTGGGTAATTTTACCAATTTTACTGCTTTAGCTAGAGAGGGTTCTTTCTTAATAGGACCCTACTCCTATGGGGTATTGCTTGAATATGACTTACCTCTTTTAGGAGAAGAAGTTATGTTTGTAGCTTTGGATTAAGAGTTCTTCTTCCCTACCATAGTCCATCCATCTTCAATGGTTTACTACTAGATTTAAGTGACTATCTAATACTAACTAGTTGGTGGGGTCCGTGCTAGATTGTACTAAGTGTGGCTACAACCTTGGATAAATGAATGTGATCACCCATCCACATTATACGGTATGGTTGTTATGAAAAATGATATTGTTTTGCTAGATGGAGTTACTGATAGATGTCAATAAAAATTACACCACCCTGACTTCTTATAGATATAAAATGTCTATATCAAGAAACTTCCTTCTAAAATAAAGTACAATAAACTTACATTTTGGGTTTATGAGATAGTGAGAATTCAATGAAAAATAATTCATAGATGATGGGTGTCAAGGGACATGTCCTTCGAGTATAGCCATTTTAAGGCAGCATACCAGTTCTAAATTTTTTTCCCACTATTAGCACTTAAGAAATGATTAAATTAATTATTCATAGTAGGTTCAACTTGATACTCTCCTTCCTCTACCTCATCACTCTTCGAAGGAGGGATACAAGAGAATTTGGGCATATCCCACCAAGTAGGAAGTGGAAGAGTGGATGGTTATAAGTCTTAAAATCTTGAAGAATTGGGCATAAAGGCATCCAAACCTTGGGATAATATGTTAGCAACTAGAGGGGTGTTGAACACCCTAGGTAATTTTACCAATTTTAGGGCTTCAGCTAGAGAAGGTTCTTTCTTAATAGGACCCTGCTCCTATGGGCTATTTCTTGAATATGACTTACCTCCTTTAGGAGAAGAAGTTATGTTTGTAGCTTTGGATTAAGTGTTCTTCTTCCCTACCATAGTCCATCCATCTTCTATGGTTTACTAATAGATTTAAGTGAGGGTTTTGGGGGGAGAGAATGAGCAATTGGATGCATTATTACAAGCCAATTAAAGGGGACAATCTTGTATCTTATGGTCTATGGATTGGTAATGAAAGCAAGTGTTAAGCAAGTTTATATACATGACTTATTGAGAGTGCCTCACATCCACAAATTGGATTTACATAAACTCCTTAAGGCCTTGGGAGAGGTCAACTTCTACATAGACCCTTTTTTCAATCTAGCTGAGTAGAACCAATTCTTTTCATAAAAAAACACTTAGCTTATGGAGGATGCTATCTGGTGAATAATGTGCCAACAAGGGAATGAGAGACATAGAAATTTAACCTAAGTTGGGACTTTAAGAGTGATATACTCTGAGATCATAAAGTCTCATGTCTAAGGTGAGATAACCATAAGCAATTTCATGACATACCAAATGGTAGACCTATGGAGGATTCCTCTTACATGGGAAGGGTCAGAAAAGCAAAATAGAAATAATCCTTTAATCATGTGCTAGACACTCTCCAGCTTAATTCCATGAGCTACCTAGTGTGTTTAAACCCAAGACCAAAGAATACTTTTAGAGGGGATTTTCCCAAAAAAATATCCTATTAAATAGAATTGCTTTAACTATTGACATGAAAAATTAAATTTAAGAATAAGAAATATAACACCAAGTTTCAAAGCATTACCTCATGGTATACATTCCAGAAAAACTTCCTTGGGTGATTATAGGGGGCCATTTCTTGATACTCCATCATTATTCTCCATATATAAAAAAGACTAAGATAAAAGAAGGAGAATTAATAATAAAGGTTGGCCTCACCTATAGGCAAAAAACCCTAAAATGGAAATAATCCAAGTCCTATAGGTGACTAAGTATACAATATGACACAAGGATATGAAGGAAAAAAAATAAGGGCTGACTCAATGTCAAGCATGGAGGAAACCCTAGGAAATATTATTTTCCTATTCATAAATCCACTTTTTCATTAATCCATCACAAAATTGGTTTTGAGTTAATAAGGATCTTGAATGAAGGTTTGTTTAACTCTTACTTTTTTCCCAGAATGATTTCATAATTACATGAGCTAATATAGTTGATAAGTCTTTCAATTTAATAATTAGGGATTACAAATATAAATAGTAAAGGGGAGAGCATATGCACAAAAATAACCCCATAAAATAATCAAGCAACAATAAAAGCTTGCATGACATACAAAAAATAAAAAAATGATCAAGCTTTGTGATAACCCAATTGAAACGTGAATTCATTTTAGTGCACATATATAAATTTGAAGTAAAATTGATTTTTTTGACTCAAAATACCTCTTCTTTAGCCAAGGTCTTTCAAAAAAAAATGTTTGATAAAAGTGTTTTTGAGTTAATAAGGATCTTGAAAGAAGGTTTTTTAACTCTTAGGTTTTTCCTAGAATGATGTCATAATAACATGGGCCAATATAGTTGCTAAGTCTTTCAATTCCATAATTAGGGATTACAAATAGAAATAGATAATAGTCAGTAAAAATTTCACTACTTCACAAAATGATTTCACTATTGAATTTGACAATTTCACTAATGTTAACATAAACATAAAAATAGACAACAAAGATATAAAACTATTTTTCCACTAATATTGTTGATTTATCTACTATTCATTATGATTTTAAATACCAAAAAGATAATTTTTTGAATAATAGGAATGATTTAATTTTTAATTTATCCAATTTAGTAATTAGGGTCTAAAAATATAAACTAATTAGAATAGAAAAGATGGGTAGACAGATGATTTCACTAATACCTAGAACAATTTCACCAATGAGTCCTCCAATTTCATAAATCTAAATAAAACATAATAGAAAACACATAAATGATTTCATGATTTGTAAATAATTTCACTATAGTGAAATCAATTTCACTATAGATTCTATAATTTCATAATTTGTTAGAAAATAGTAAGAAGAGGTAATATGATTTCGCTACTATCAGTAATAATTTTTCTATAGAAGGCACTAATTTCATAATTTACTCCTGCATAGAAAATATTCAAGGAAAACATAATGATTTCACTTCTACCCACAACAAATTTGTTGATGATCTCTAAAAATTTGTAATTACATAGTAATGAATTTGATGTTTGGTCTAGAATAGACTTGAATGTAATTTAGAATAAAAAATAGTAAATTAGCTTGTTTGGAAGGCTAATTCTAGTAATTACAAGGAAGTAAATGGTCTAGAAGAGTTAATGGGATGTGTTCAATCCTTCATGTCTCCCCAAGTGTGCTATTATGTAGATGAGGAATCCAAGAGAGGTTATTCAGTTGTTAGTGAATCAAAATCGAAATAAATTTAATACATAAATTCACAATTCTAATCCCTAGGTTGAGATAAGGGGAAATAAAAAAATAAATGTAATTGGAAAATAAAGAACCATGATTTTACCTCTCTTAAATATTTGATTGAATACCTATCTACAAATGTTGATATCATCTTGTCATTTGTCAATGATCAATTCTCACTTGAGTAACATCTCTCCTTGTCTAAACTTAATTTACCTTTGGCTTGTCATGAGAGGGAGGAAAATCTTTTAATTTAGTATCATAAGTTTTCATGGAGAAGCTTCTTGAAATGAGATATGTGAAGTTCTTATTTATAGATTTCCTAAATAATTATGAACTATTCATCTCATCACCTTATGTAAGGTGGTTTTAAGAGGAAGAATGTCTAAGAGGGGTGTAATAAAATGTCCTGAGTGTGCAAATAAAGTGTAAGACATGTCATAACTTTTACTTTCTTATATACTTTACCTAATTATGTCATCAATCTAGGAAGTAACATTCCAATTTTGAATTTAGGAAAATAGGATAATTATTAATCAATGGATTTTACTATTAATGGAATGATTAGGCCTGATTAAGTGGGATTAATAAGAAATAAGAAGAAATATGGAATTTACAATCTTTCTATTTCTTAATCAATTATTCACTTAATTTCATATGAATAGAATTACAAAGGGTAAATTAATTCAAGATGTATTAGTTAAGACTAATGATGCAATATGATCCATTTACCCAATCAGTATTACATCATTTGATTTTGGGTTAAAACAATAGTTATGCCAGTAAATTTGGTCCAATGGTGATTTTTTAGCTAAACTTACATGTGATTACGATAGATTTATCTTGATTATAGTTTATACATTATATTACTAACATGACCTTAACTCAACCCTTTTAACCCACTTGGACCTCTTTTCCTTTAGATACTCAACCATTGATGGTAAGCTTTACTATTGATAGTTAGGTTGACCATCAATGATCAGGTCTTCCTCATTCTTACACAGTATAACATAACATAATTAAATATAAATACTTTACCCATTGTTAACAAATTCCTAAGTATTAAAGTCAGCAAGCCAACCTACTAGGGAACCTTTTATCCTCCATCTCTATTTGCCTGTAAAAAGAGGGGAGTAGGAGGTGAAATGGATCCATCATCACAAGCATTCTTGCACATAGGTATTCAAGCATCCCAACTAATCTTCTTATATAAATTTAGTAATAGAAACAAAGATCCTAACTTGTGACAAAATTATTCTCAAGGTAAAGTATTATTACTCTACCAAAATTTGTCTAGCCATTAACCATCAACCATTTAGAAATCAATGTGTATATTTATACTTTAGTTTTATTATTTTGATTTTTGACCTCTCTTCCCCATCAAACCTTTTTTCACCTATCTCCTAACGTCCCATTCCTAACCAAACCCTTAAATATAACCTTACATGATAATTAACCCATTATAAAACTCTTTTTTAAGTAGTTTAAAAATCTATAGTCAACCACTGATAGTTATCGCGATTGTCATTGGTCACCTTCAACTGTTGATGGTTACCCAGCCACTGATAGTCAACTTAACCATCGATGATTAGCCTAGCCACTAATGGCTAGCCTAACCACTGATGGTCACTATGGTAAGAAATAAAAATTTATTTATAACCCTTAACTCCTAACTAAATATAAATTTCTATGTCCCTACCTGTTCACAAACCCCTACTAATTTTATGAACCTGACCTCATGTATTTTAACACTGGTATTGACCCACTTTTACTATATTTAGTCACTTAATCTATCAAGAATTCACTTTATTCTTGTATTTCATTTTAGTACTTTCTATTATTTGATGTAAGTAATTTCATTTTATCTCTTTCAACTTAATTGTTATCAAAGAGTGGATTGATAGCCTCCTAGCAAGCTCATAGTTCATGGATCTAGTTCACACTAGGCAGTCTACCTATCTTACTAACAACCCCTTTTATTATTAATTTTTTGTTTATAGGTTATTTATTACAAGACAAAGATGATCTCTCCATACTCTTTTGGATTACGTACACATCAACAACCAAGTATTTTTACCACATCCTTATTACTAATTTCTTATCTTCTTCCTAAATTAAGAAATGAATAGAAATTAAGAGAAACACCTACCACATTCCCAAAACATTATTAGCTTAGTCAGGACTAAATTTTGATCTAATAACTACAATATTACAATGAAGATAAATTTGGTATAAAATTAAAAATTTAAAGTAGATCAAATTATAGAAATGGATAATTCAAAATTGGGCCATTGATTCATTGTTTAATTTGTGAGACATGACCTCCTGAATCCGTTACTAAAGGAGATCCTAACAGATCCATATAAGTTACCCTATAATTTGAGCTCATTATTATTTTTATCATTAAATTTGAATTATTTTCATCCCTCACCATGATTTACTTCTATATCACAAAGTGTACCCCTATTAAATCTCACACATAAAAGAGAGAAAAAAACAACAATGACCACATAGACTTCAAATCTCAAGCCAGAACATGGTTTCAAGGATACCATGATCCTGAAGGGGATCACATGATTAAATAATTATAATAATATCTTATAAACTATTGAATACATATAGATACTTGATAATGATAGCGAGCTAGAGGAGGATGACATTAAATTCATATATGACTTGATATCTCTAATAACTTTGGGCCTACACAAAGTTGTGGTCAAGCCCAAAGTTTTCTTATGCATTCATATCTCCATAAATGTACTACAAATGTATAAATTCACCAATTACATCATTCATCAAATAAATCAATCACTAAAAATTAAAAATATCTTCAAGATACGTTAAAGTAGTACTAAATCTCACATATTTTAATATCCCTTATGATAAAAATGTCACCACCAAGTAGATGAGAACCCATGATATTGATGAGGTCATTAAGGATAGGGCCGAATAATTTGATCAATGGGTGAATAAAGAAGAGGTGTATTCTTACACAATCAATACATTTTCAGTGTAATTAAACATAGGTATGATGTTACTCAACTAATTATATGGCATGAGTAACATTGTCCATCTTGACAAAAATTAGGTGCCTCTACTTAGTATCAGCTTAGAGGGGAAGCACATCCCAATCTTAGGGGACATTATCCCCTTTAATATCTCATATTATTTTAATAGAGTGTAGCTAGGGGGAACTTATACATGATGTCATACTTGGTCGATATCACCTACGACACCTTATATTTATAAAGGATAACCTTCCCTCTATGGGTGCCAACAAGGTCTGTGGTGCACATAGTATTTTATAATGTCTACATTATCTACTATAGGAACAATATCAAGGACATCTATGATCATTTATACCCCCAGGTATACTTCATAATCAATAAGATTTTTATTCCTAGGATATTTAAGGAGATGTGGTCCCCAATTATTCCCATCACTACTTATTGTTACTGTTATTATCACATACATTTTAAATGGATTTTGATGTGGAATAGATCACCATATAACACCTAATGATATAATGGGAAAATATTTAATATATGGGACTTTGGAAAATTGAGGTTAACCTATGGAGAAGGCCAAATTCCTTTCACTATATATGATGCAATTGATAGGATACCAATTCTATGTAAATTCCCCCTTTTAATAACTTTTTCTCTTAAAATAATTTTTTTGAAATTGAAGGTCGAAAGGATGAAACTTTACAAAAACTTAAAATGGATATTACACTAGATATCTTAGTGGGTCTTAATGTTTACTTGATAAACATAATAGAATAAATAATTATATTGAAATGGGTTTAGCACAAACTTAGACAAATGAGAAATCAAAGTCAATATTTAGTCATTCTCACAAAAGGGAAAGGAGTTCTTTATTTTAATCAAATAATATTTTTAAGAAGGGAAAAAAAATCACAAATGAATTTCTTGTTACTGAAATAAGAACAAAGCTTCCAAAAACATTAAAATAACTAACATACATAAAGATCTCTAAGACAAGAAATGCAAATTTTCAATTTATTTCTATCCCAAAGGTTAAATCTTGTAGAAAATATATTCAAAATGTAGAAATCATATCCTCTAATAGAAAAAAGATGATTTGTGCCATGGGGTATACCCATTTAATACAAAATATCTTAGAGATGAGATGTCTTTCATCCAAACTTGAATTCCCAATAATAAAATCATGTGGATTGAAACACTCATACAAAATAGGTGAGTTATTCTATTTTTGGCATCCTGGACTTGTAAAATGGTTGGAAATTGGCATGCAAGAGCTAGGCATGATTGTTGAGGTAGAATGACATAATATGTCATGGTATGGCATGGAATATCTCCATAGAATGTTTTTTCATCTTTAGTTAGTTGTAAAAATCTCTTCATACAAAAAGAGGTGCCCAAAATAGAACTTTGAGTTCCAAAATAAAAGATAACTCCAAGTCACTTTTCATGCAAAACCCTAACTTGTAAAAATGCAAGTGAGACTTTTACAACTTTAAGTCATACAACTTGTCAAAATAAAAATTACAATTTACACTTCATGCTTTTGCACTTTTAATAATTCATACTTATCAAAATAGAAAGTGTAAAAGTGTGTTTTCTCTTTCTCAAAAAGAGTTATAAAATGATAGTTTTACTTTTTATAATTACAACTTATAATGTTTTTGAAATGAAACTACAAATGACATTATAACATTTGAGATATTAAATAGAGAAATTAATCAATATCTAGAATCTCTTCAGCCTTCTTATCATTCTTTGCCTATAATTTCTCAGCATATGTGTCAAAGGATTTAAAATTTTCTTGTACTCATTCTAAATCTAGCACACACGATTAGATGTGAGAAGCTACACAATATACTTGTATATCAAATAATTATTTCCTAAAAGAATTTATTCTATATATTTCCATTCTCATTTTATTAATTTATCTTTCATACCTAAGTAATTTGTGAATGGAAATTCAGGTGAAGACTATGTCTTTTGTATATTCCTTCTCAATAACCTCTTTAATGTTATTCTAGACATCTTCAACCTGTAGGAGATTCTTGGAGTCATCTATTGGTTGACATGTCATTGTACTCATCATTCCTTTGATGTAATTTGGAATGTCAACATCTTTATCATGATCCACCTTGGCTTAATGAGTAGACTTTGTTAGGACTCATGTGAAATTGAGCTACCTTGTGTATTTCCTTGTGCTAGGATTCATTATCTAGTAATTCTTAGAAAAGAGGGTATATGTTTCAATTAAACCTACAACTATTAATTTTATATAGTATAAATTCAAGTTTTGAATATCTTCTTCATATTAACTAACTTGTTCCTTCAATAAATTCTTTCTCTTCCTGATTATCTCGTAGTAGTCCATCATTATCACAATGACTTTCTTACCTTTAATAATTAATTCCTCTAGCCCTTCTTTTGTTTCCCTTCTCAAATGATCAATTTCTTGGATTGAATCAATGAAACCTTGATTTAGAAACTAACTAATTTGTTTCACTACCTATAATTGTTACGATGATCCACTAGGTTGTGTAAATTGATTCAATACATCTATAATCTACTCCACATATTTCTTGAGTTAATCTTTATTGGCCTTGTTATGATCCATTTTATGGAAGAGAGAGTTGATCCTAGTTTGTACATCATGTTTAAGTCCTCTCATCTACCATCCAAGGTAGATTTAATAAATTTGATAGTCTCAAACCATAAGATTTTCTTTTTATTTATTCATTGGGGGAGTTGTATTTTCAACATACCTTTCTTGGTATCATTATTGAATATCTTGAAAATGGTCTTCATGGTGGGTTTGGGCTTCTTCTTGACATATGAGAGATCAAAGTCCAATGTGATAGGGTATATCATCTATATTTTCTTCTTCCCTACTAGCTATTCTAGCTAATTAAGAGGAGACCCTTACTATTTTGACACTATTACCAAATAATCAATAGCTAATGTAACTACAATAGTAGAAAATATGACCATAGTAGACTCTTATATAGATGTTACCATTGGTTACCTTAGAGCTATCGATAAAGGTTTACTTCCAATAGTAGGTTAAAAATCAACCTTTTCATCAAGCATCTGTGTTTGTCTAATTTCAACTGATGGGGCTATAGAAATAGTCAAAGTGGGTGAAGTGGAGGGAATGTAAACAACTAGGTCTACTAGGGAAGTGGAAGGTAGAATGCATATAGGGGTTGTGAATTTGGGGATAGGTGGAACAATGGAAGCCAAAGAATTGAATGTATCAATCAAATGGGTGGGATTGTTTAAGGTTGATGATGAAAGGAAAGAGAGTTGAGATGAAAGTGGTATAGTACTCACCTTAGGATTTAGGGTACCCTATGAGACTGAAGTCAAAATGAATGATTCCATGGCTAAATAATATTGGGTAATGTTGGAAACTAATTGGGATGGAATGGAAGGGATTATGAGTGGGATGGAAGAGGGAATAGAACAAAAGGGGAAGGTGAAATGGAATGGAAAAAAAGTGGAGTAGACAATTGAGATTCTACTTATGGTAGACCTTGAGTGTCCACTTGACTTGTTTATATTTTTTGTGCTTGAATTAATGTAATGGATATGATACATGGAATGCTAGATGAAATGGATACTATAAATGTAGGAGGAATGAAAATAGGAGGTAGTGGTGTAGAAACTTAGGGTGAAATGGGAAGTCATGAAGTTAGAGGAGTAAAGATATGTAGTGGATGTGTTTAAACCTCTAGAATAATGTAGGTAGGAAAAGGAGCGACAATGGAAATGGGATCCAAATCTATGGGATATGAAACTATAGAACCCTATGCTACTAATCTTGTGTCTTTAAATGAAATATAAATTAGCTATTATATGGATTCTCCCTCTTTGCTTGAATCTCCCTTCTTTTCCTTAGTATTTTTTTTTTCTTCTTCTTATAATGCTCTTATGATGATTCTCCTAGACCCTCTACTAATGGAGTGATCCCCTCCATTTTAACCCTTAAAAGTTTTTCTCTGACCCAAATGGTCTCTCTTGTGACCTTTACTCCCTTGATCCTCAACCAAATAATAATTATAATTATCACATGGGTTGTTCTCTCAAAAAGAGAAAGGCACTCTAGAGTTAACCATTTAATCAGTGGTATGGGTCATGTGATAACTTACGTGTAATAAATTGGGTCCACTCTGGACTCATCATCTACCAAGTCATATGGAATTAGTGCGAGATCATAATTTTTGATTTTTTCAAGGGACATTATGGAATAATCTCTCATTCTAACAACTTATTCATCTCCATAATATTCCCAATAATCCTCATAATATGTCACATGAGCATATGTTACGAGTGCCAATGCGCTGGTAATATTTCCATACATGTTAAAAAATGGTCTAGGATCCAAAGTTTTCAACAAATTTGGCCTTAAGGAGGTATTAGCATGTATATCATCAAATGAAAATTGGGAAATGTATGCTTACTTTATGACTATTATAAAGAAGCTTATGTGTCTCCATGAGCTACCTCATCAACTCCATTAGTTCCCATTTATTACTCACATATTGAGGAAGAGTGAAGGGATAACCACTAAACTCGATAAACCTGATGTAAGAAAAGGTGGGGAACTATATGAAGTAAGAACCCCATTTAATTATTTCATCCACTACTACCTTTGATAACCTTATTCTCCCAAGATCTTTATCAAACATTATAATGATGTTGTATATGAAAGCATCATTCACCCTCCTAAAGTGTAGTCTAATACCCTATAGTGTGAGACCAGGGTAATAGTTGTATACTCTTTTTATCTCTTTAGAAACTATGTTAAGGACTGGGAATAATATTCCTTTGGCCAAGATGTATATAATGTAGGAGGTCATATAAAATTTTTCCATTATTTGTACCTCCATCAATTGTTTGTGAAGGGAATCACTTATTGACTCAGCTTGATGAATGGATTGTTTATTTTATTACATGGTATAGATATATTGGTACATCCACTCTTGATTACACTTGGCATCAGGGTTACCAGTAACCTAGTGTAATAGTATGATAATGTCTCCTACTTTATCAATAAAATTAGTTCTATACATGGTCTTTGGTAACCTGGTGGAGGAATGATTAGGGGGATTGAGCCACTATTTTATTTCAAAGCTTGGATTTGGTCCTCATTATGTCCAAACACTATTATCTAGAGTCATAAAAATGAGGACCAAATCCAAGCTTTGAAATAAAAATGGGAAGGATGTAGATTTTGGTAAGCTAGAGTCATAAATATTCTGGATCTATTCATTCTTAAATTTTGCACCTATCCTAGTCTAAAATTATCCTAGGTCAATATAACCTAAGTCTATATCTATTATCTCTATAACATTAGACTCCAAGCTCGGAGTCACTCTAAGGACCTTAGATTTGAACTTCATTTCCTTAGGAGACATGGAAACTAAAGTTATTTCTTGAGAGAAACCACCTATGAAAGTTGTCAATATTTGCAAGTGTTTGAAGCAGTTATATTTCTCAGTAGATATGGAGGGTATTTTGAACAAGTGCAAATTCTAGTAGAACTAGGAGGTACTTCAATCACATTAGGTTTTTTATGAAATTGGAAGGTGATGGAAGAAGGTTCACTCTCTACAAAGTCTTTAAGGCTTGTGGGGATTTTTTTTTTTGAACAAAGGTAAATTCTATGGGTATCTATGGTGTTCAAGATAGGTCCTAAGTCCATAGGGACATTTTGAAGTATATTATTAGAATATCCTACTGGTTCGAAAGGGAAAACCTATATTTTACCTACAAAACATAGGGAAGAAAACTAAGGGATTTTATTAATGTTACAAGTTCTAAAATATATAAAACTCTAAAAACCCTAGACTAGTTGTAGACTACAATTTTGAGGAAATACATAATTTTGACCTTTTAAAATATTTAAATGACAGCTTGAATGAAAACCCTAGCTAACTAACTTGAAAGAAAACTTCAATACTCAAAAAATTTTCAATAAATCTAAATTACTTGTAAAGGTTTAAAAATAAATTAAAAATGTGTAAAACATAAGGAAAGTACCATTCAATAAGTGAAAATGATGTGGAAGTCATTTTGGTAGTCATGGATCATGGTTATAGGTACTCACTTGGCATGTGACTCAAGGGTCGATGACTTGGCATATGCCAATAGAGCTTAAGGATTTGATTACAAAATAAACAAATGATAAAGAAAATTACTAATTATCTTTGTTAAATAGAGAAAACTATACATTAAATATAGTAATGGTGGTTGGTGGTAGAGGTAAGAGTTTCTTGGAGGAGGTCCCATGTCCACAAGAGATGGATGTTTGGTTCAATTAGAAGAAAAGATCCAAGAGCTCCTTTCACATTCATAAATGTGAAAAGTGTTAATAGGGTTCCATATCCCATAAAAGGGTATTAACAAAAAGCAGTAGGTGAAAGGTGGGACCTAGTGTGCACTTTGCACATTTGTAAAGGTGTAAAGTGCTATGTGGGTTCCACATTCTATGGAAGAAGGTTGTGATGTTTTGGTTGGATCTAGAGCCCATTATGCACTTTTCACATTTAAAAACATGCAAAGTGCACACCAAATTCTAGATTCCATTAGATTAGGTGTTTGGTAGGATGTAGAGTCCACCATGAATTCTACACATTTGTAAATGTGCAAAGTGCATGACAAGTTCTTGGTTACACTGATCTTGGGTATGGGTGCTTGACAAGATTTAAAACCCATGGAAAAATTTACACAAGTGTAGATTGCATTTAGAGTTTTGGATTCCATAGTTCAAAAAGGAATGATAGGATTTAGTGTTTTTAGGGTTTTTTACAAAAAATAAAAGGGGGTCTCCTTAGGATACCACATGTAATGATATTTTGGGGACAAAAATATCAACATTTTTGGTGACCCCTATAAGATGATTGCCTACTAATCACTTTCAATCTAGTATCCTTCTAAGACATTAGGCATGGAGTCAAACTTGATTTTAACAAACTCTAACCTAAATAAAAACAAACCAAGGCCTACGTAGACATGAACAAAATAGGAAAATAGACAAACAAAATAGGAAAAACAACACAACCTAAGAGAAAAAAACTCCTAATGAGTTGACTTGTGCACAACACTTATTGAAAAACAAAACTAACACTACTATATACAAAATCTAAAATTTTATGAAATAATTCCTACCTAAAAAAATATTTTAGGTATATCCCTTGATTTGGATAGGCAATTCTTATCCATCAAGCTTCGATAGATATAATTTGTTGGTTCCTTTGCATTGAGTAATAAAGTATAGACCACTCCTTATTGCATCAAATTTGGTATGCTTGCCCAATTTATCCCTATGTATCCCATTTGAGGATCATCTCTCCTTCATTAAATTTCTTTTTATATGTCTTCTTATCAAATAATTTCTTGGTTTCGGCCTAATTAGCTTTCAATACCCCTATTGCTTGGTTCTTCATTTCCTCAAATTATATGAACTTAGCCAATCCCACAATCATTAAATCATTATTGATCAATTCCAATTGGTGATTGAGTTATAGAGATGGTAGTTATATTGATAGTGGGACTCAATCCTCCTTTCCATATACCAATGTGAAAGGTGAATTACCTATTGCTCTCGTAGGGGTGATCCTATCAGCCTAAAATACCAATTTCAACTTTGTATTCCAATATCTTTGGTTATCTTCTATTATCCTCTTGATGATTCTAATTAGGTTCTTATTGGTTTACTCAACCAAGCCATTACCTTGAGGATAATAATTATAATAAGTGCTCAAATACACATTATGTTTGACTACCTATTCACTCACCTATGTGCCTACAAAATCCCTAGAATTATTGAAGATAATAGTCTGAGGGACACCAAATTTTTATACTATACTATCCATAAAATCCAAAATAAATGCTTCATAGAATCTTTTGGTGCAACTACTTTGGTCCATCATGTGAATTATTCTATTGTTGTGAGGACCCAGTTATGTTGTACACTCGATGATGGATTAATCATGCCTATGAAGTCTAGTCCCCTTTGAGAAAATGGTTAATTTACTTGAATTGGATTAAGGGGAAAGGTTGCTAACTTTTACTTACCAAAAAAATAATCACACTTTACATATATCCTTACCCATTGGTGGGCATCTTTGAATAATTAGGTTAGTAATATCCTCCTCTTATTATCTTAATGGTCATGTTTCTTAAAAAGAAATATCCTCCTGATTGGCCATCATGGAATTATTGGAATACCTTAGTAACTTAATCATGCTCAATACATGTTAACATTACTCCATTCATATCCTTTGTAAATAATAATCCATCAATGAAGATTTAAGGAATAGACTAGACTCTGTAATACATTTTCTTATATTACTCAAGATCATATAGATAGTCACCTGTCTGTAGGAAGTTGGTCATGTCTTGGATCTAGCTATTAAATATAGGTGAGTTAGCAAGGTGAGATACACTTTGATCATATACTATTTTATGTTTTTATTTTATATTCTTAATATCGAAAGATAGTTGTTTTCAAAGACCTTTTTTTATTACTATCTTGGTAGCTTTGTTATCCATGTCATATTTTATGACCTTAGTAATCCATCCTACTTACTTTTCATTTATCTCTTAGGTGCTCAAGAACTCTTTCACACTTGGGTGACTTACCATCAAATGAATGTTTTTATTAGAGAGAATATGCCTAAATTTTTTAAGAGATTTAATCATGGCATATAGTTTCTTCTCCACAAAACTATAATTCTCTTCATATCCTTTCAAGGATTGGCTAAAGATATTGTGCTATGTTAGAATAGATAAGATACTTTTTTCCCCTCTAAAAACATAAATAATGAAGTCTTTCTCATAATTTTGGTTGACCAAATTAGGATCCTAAGTGATATCTTATTTGATGGCCTAAAAACTATCTCTTCCATCTTGTGTCTAGTTAAAAATTGCACCCTTCTTGACCATTGCAGTGAGAGGTTTTACCAGAGAGGAAAAATTTGGAACAAATCCCATCAAAAAATTAATATTTTAAAGGAAAATTTGAAGTTCTTTCTTATGAATTATTAGTGGCAATGTATATATAGCATGTACTCTTTATAAGTCTATCACAAGACCTCCTTTTGATACTACATGTCCCAATAGTTCCCTTCAGGGACTATAAATAGACACTTCTTTGGGTTTAAGTAAACCCCTTATTATCAAAACCTTTAAAAAAAATCTATAAGGTGATATAGATGTGCTTCAACATGCTTTAAATATATGATGATGTCATCCAAATATACCAATATTATTTCATTTATCAATCCTTTGAATTCCATATCAATGGATAAGTGAAATGTTGCCCCAACATTGGTCAAACCAAAAGTCATATTTTTGTAAGCATATGTGTCCCATTTTATGGTGAAGGTAGTTGTATACTAGTCAAAATATTGTACTAGGATTTGGTTATAACTAGAGTAACCATCCATAAGGAAAAAACCTTTCAGATCTTTCTATAGTTTATAAAATTTTCTCCACAGTCAAGAGAAGATATTGATATTTTAGGGATGCTTTATTCAAGTCTCTAAAATATACACATAGCCTGATTTCACCATTTTTATTTCTAATAGGAACCAAATTGGTAACCTGAGATGAGTGCTTTTACTTTATCTTCTACTAGTTTATAAAGCTCATTTTTCATTAGGGGTTCAATTTTTAGATTAATGGGCCTCTACATTTGTTTGATAGGCTTAGTGTTGGGATATAAATCTATTATGTGTTGGGGTAAACTAGGGTTGAATAATCTTAAATAATGATATCTTCAAGTGAAGTTATCATCAAATTCTTAGCTAAATTTAATAAAAAATTTATTCTCAGAGTCGTTACATACCTTTACCAATTTTAGAGTTTTGCCTTTTGAGATGACCACCAGTTCATAGTTTTATTTATTGACTAAAATATTATTTATCTTTATTTTTGGTTGGTAATTTGAATTTAAGATTTTCTCTAATGTAACAATCCCTAATGCTAGCTTGTTCATTTTTACCTAGATAATCTGATCTTTATATTGATCTTGGAGCCTCTACTGGTTCCTTTCTGAGAATTCAACCTCTTCTCTCAAGAAATTCATAATTTGTTGATCACTATCAAAGAACTACCAATTAATAATATTTTTATGAATAGATGATCTTACCAAAAATTTTACATGTTAGTTATTCTATTTGATTATCTCCTTATGTAAGTTATATTTGGATCTGACCATAGCTATATAATCAACATTCTTATTTAGTGATATTTTTACTACCTAGATATTTAGAGCGATGAAATATTTGAATAAGCCCCTTACCTTACACTTGTAATATTTTAATAAAAAAATTATTCATACTCTTAGACATTACTGAGTGAACAATTAGTTCACTATCACCAAATATCTGTACTGATTTTATTCCTCTTTATTTGACTAGTTGTAATCCTTGAATCAGAGCGTCATATTTAGCTACATTATTAGTACAACTAAACCAAAGTTTTAAATAATAAAAGTATATATCCTTTTGGGTAGAGACAAAAATAACACCTACACCCATGCCATTTCTACTTCTCAAACCATCAAAAAATAATTACCATATACTTTTAAGATCCTCAGTTGATTTTAAAACATTAGGAATGATTGCATCATTATCATGTATGCAATATGTACCTAGCCTAGTTTCTTCTACATGACCATAAGGATCAACCTAGAGGACTAGTCCTCATTCATCTAAAAAAATGTCTGGGATATCTTCTATAGTGTTTGTGTCCTCATGTTCAATTTCTTCTTCATGATCTTGTAACATGTAGCTCATATTCATAGGAGGAGGGGTGTCTAGTTTAATATGATCCTTAGCTATTGGCTAAGATCTTATTATCACTCTTATCCCATACATTATTCTATGAAACATGTGGGACCAATTTTCAAACAAGTATGCACCCATTTTGGTGATAAAATATCATGAAAGACAAATGGTGAAATAAGGTGGAAGATTAATTACAAAGATATCTTGAGTGATTGACAAACTAGGCTGAGTATGGATGATAATATTTAAATAATTTATTATTAATACTATTTAAATAATAGTCCCATCCAAATGGAATACTCCCTTATTCATTGGTGTATATTATATACCAAGATCATCAACTATCGTTTTTGTCATTACAAAACTACTAGCTCCTGAATCTACCATGAAATTGTCAACTAGATGCTTTCCAACTATTAATGAGAGAGAGATAAAGGAGGAAGCTTACTAATTTTACCAATATTAATTTTATTTTGTGGTTGACATAAATTAATTTTAGCATTAGGTCCCTTACTAGGGCCTTATCTGTTATTTGAAAATGTTTCAAGGCCTCTTGTAGTAGATCTTTTTGTGTTGGTATAGATAGTTCATCCACATAATGATATTCAAATTAGTATTTTTAATTTTCTCAACAATGTTGAAAGGGATGATACCAAACATTGGCTACGTATTTACTAGATTAGTGACTTCTTTCAAAATATTTGGAGTAGGTACTCTCACTTTGGGATGGCTATTAAGTATGAAGGGTGGCCTTTGCACTATGTTATTCTTTCTCAGTTTTGGTACAACCTTTAAAGTTGAATCTTATTCAATCTTAGGGGGTTGATCATGCTCAATTTATATTTTCCTTGATCATGTATTTCTTTCCACTAGACCTCCACCATTAAAAATTGTTTCTTCTTGATTTACTCCACATAAATCTTCTTCTTGCCAATTTAGAAGGGTAACTTCTCCTTGAGTCAGCTCTTCTGTGTTTGCTTGTTGGAAACTGTATTATTATTATTGTCCTTGTGTAATTTTCATGCCTTACACCATTAAATCTTAATTTATGACACCATTAGGGCATGTATTTTGATTATGTGGTTGTGAACATAGATAACATCACTCATAGTCTTGAACTAAGTTATTTTGAATAGGTACAATGGCTTTGGAAGTACTTGGTGTATGGAAAGATCAATAATTTGGGGGATTTAATTATGTGATTTGACCTTATGACTACTACTTACCTTGGTATTGTTATCCATCCACCTAATATGGCTACTTATTGGGCTGGTATGTTGGATTAGCCTATTAAGGTGGCTTATGGTTTTTAAATTACTACCTCTTCATAGCTACTAACTCATTTCCAAAATGTTTAAGTAATTATTTGACCTCGTGTAGTTCATTTTTAAGGGCATGGTTCAAAGGTGGTACCTTGTTTTTAGTGGGAATTAGAGTAATTATAGGTGATATAGGATCTATTTCTATAAATAGAGACATTGGTAGTCTTGGGGTAACTTTTCCAGCTTAGATCAAGTAATCTTTAGCCCTTATTACAATCTCATAAGCAGTAGGGAGCGTGGTGCCACCCTTTGACTGAATCATAACAACTATGTCACTATTTTTTGATCTTAAGTAATATAAGAAAGCATTCTTTGTAGTAGGATTGAATAGTACTAGAATTATATTCCATGTCTTCTAGAAGCATAACTTGAAATTAGTCATGAGCTCATGAGGAGCCCACTAAATGGTAGTTAAAATATTCAACCAATGAAAGGTGATCACTCTCATCCTTGAATTAGGCACATATTACAGTGCCTAGATCATCCCAAACTTGGATAGAGTTGGGAGCAAGACCTCTGTATCATTAAAAAGATTTACCTTTGAAGGAGGAGTCTAAGAACCAAATTGTAACATTCTCCTATACCACATTATGGATATTCAATAGATTGTAATTATCTTGTATTTTCTTCATAGGAGTAATGAAGTTTCTTCAGTGAAATATGGTAGGATTTTTAAGGCTAAGGTTGGTATATCATCATATTGGGCCAATTAGAGAGGGATGGCCCCATTGAAGGCTAAAATTTTTCTATCCGTTGTAAGTTATATGAGGTTAATGGGAGTACAATTACTTATAAGGGATGAAAATAAAATTATTGGATATACTTTATAACATGTTACAGTTGATTTCATTCTCCTTTTAAGCAAAAATGATAATTATAAAAAATTAGGTTTTTTGCCTTTTGTAGTTGATCTCATTTGTCATCTTAGCATGCGTAACCCTTGAAATCCTAAAGCTTTAAATTATTGAAGTCACCAGGTGATTTTAAAATGTGTCTAAATACTTTGCAATGTTCATGTGCAAACAACAACAATTTCTTATGTTGTTTAGATCCCACTAGGTATGAAGTAAACTATTATCACATAAGTTTTGCACAGATTCTGATGTGGAATAGTTCATCATGCAACACCTAATGATATAATGGGAAAATATCTAAGCCATGGGACCTTGGAAAATTTAGGTTAACCTATATAGAAGGTTGGCTTCCTTTCACTATATCTGATACAACTCTTAGGATACCAATTCTATGGAAATTCCCCTTTTTAATATCTTTTTCTCCTAAACTAAAATTTTGATAGTGTAAATGGAAATGATAAAACTATAATAAAAATTAAAATGGTGGTTTCACCAGATATATTAGTGGGTCTTAATGATTTATTGATAAACTCAATGTCATAAATAATTATATTGAAATGGGTTCAACACAAACTCATACAAATTAGAAATCAAAGTGAATATTTAGTCATTCTCACAAAAGGGAAAGGAGTTCTTTATTTTATTCAAACAATATTTTTAGAAGGGAAAAAATAGCATAAATGAATTTTTTTTGACTAAAATAAGAATAAAACTTCCAAAAACATTCAAATAACTGATATACACAAAGATCTATCAAACAAAAAGGGTAAATTTTTAATTTATTTCTGTTCTAAAGGTTAAGGCTTGTAGAAAATATATTCAAAATGCATAGATTATATCCTCTAACAACAAAAAGATGACTTGGGCCATGGGGCCTACCTATTTTATACAAAATGATATGTACTTTGTCCAAACTTGAATGCCCAGTAAGAATATGATGAAAATATGAAACCCTCATGTAAAAGAGGTGAGTTCTTCTGTTTCTAGCATTATATATTTGTGGAATGGATAGAAATTAGAATGCAAGATCTAGGCATGATCATTGAGGTGGAATGGCATGGAAGATCTCCGTGTAATGTTTATTCATATTCAATTAGCTTCAAAAAATCTCTTCATGCAAAAAGAGGTGCCCAAAATAGAACTTTGAGTTCCAAAATAAAAGATAACTCTAAGTCAATTTTCATGTAAAACCCTCATTTTCAAAAATGCTAGTGAGACTTTTATAGCTATAAGTCTTGCCACTTGTCAAAGTAAAAATTGCAATTTACACTTCATGCTTTTACACTTTTAACAATTCATACATGTCAAATTAGAAAGTGTAAAATTATGTTTTCTCTTTCTCAAAAAGAGTTATAAAAAGATAAAATTAATTTCTATAATTATGACTTGTAATGTTTTTGAAATTAAATTACAAATGAAATTACAATATTTGAGATATTTAATAGAAAAATTAATCAATATGAAGAATCTCTTCAGCCTTCTTATCATTCTCATCCTACAATTTCTCAATATATGCATCAAAGTCTTTAAAAGTTTCTTGTACTCATTCTGAATTTGATCTATAAGAGTAGATGTGAGAAGCTACACAATATAATTGTATATCAAATAATTATTTCCTAAAATTATTTATTCCTTGCATTTATGTTCTCATTTTATCAATTTCTCATCCAAACCTAAGGAATATATGAATGGAACTCAAGGTGAAGACTTTGTCTTTTGTATATTCTTTCTCAATGACCTCTTTAAACTTATTTTGGACCTATTCAACCTGTAAGAGATTACCAAAGTCATATTTTTATTGATATGACATTATAATCATGATTCATTCAATGTCATATATCATGTCAATAGCTTTATCATGAGCCACCTTGGCTTGATGAGCAGACTTTGTTAGGACTCTTATTCAAATTTGAGCTACCCTATGTATTTCCTCATGCTCAGTTTCATTATCTAATATTTTCTTATCAATGATAGTATCTACATTAATTGGAACTTTGACTATCAATTTTAGATACTATATATTTAGGGTTTGAATCTCTTCTTCATATTCACTAACTTATTCTTTTAATATATTTTCTCTTCCTAATTATCTTATACTGGTCCATAATTACCACAATGACTTTCTTGCCTTTAGTAATTAACTCCTTTGAGCATTAATTTTTTGCCCTTCCCATATGAGCCATTTATCAGATTGAATCAATGAAAGATTTTTATAGAAACTAAATTATTAGATGTACTACCTATGGTTTTTATGATGATCCAATGGGTTGTGTAAATTAATTCAATGCACCTGTAAATTGGTTCACTTTTTCTTGAGTTCATTCTTAGTGTCCTTGTCATGATCCATTTTCTAGAAGAGAGAGAGTTGATGCAAGTTTATACATCATGTTTAATTACTTCACTCATCTACCATCCAAGGTGGATCAGATAAATTTGATAGTCTCCCACCATAATATTTTCTTTTGATTCATCTAGTAGGGGGACTACAATTTCAACATACATTTCTCCCTTGTCATCATTGAATATCTTGGAGAGGGTCCTGAGAGTTGGTTTTGACTTATTATTGACCTTTGAGAGACTAATGTCCAATATGCTAGTGTCTATAATAAACTTTATCTTATTTCCTACTAACTGTGATATCCAATTATGAATATCCCCTTTTTATTTGGACATTGTTACCAAATAATCAACAACTGATGTAGATGCACTAGTAGACATTGTTACCATAACAGACTATTATATAGATGTTACCATTGGTTTCCTTGGAGGTACCTATAAAGTTCTACTTATATTAATATGTTTCAAATCAATCTTTACATCAAGCATCTATGTTTTTATAATTTCAACTAATTGGGTTATAAAAATAGTGGAAGTGGATGAAGTGGAGGAAATAGAAACAACTGGGTCTATTGGGGAAGTGAAAGGTAGAATAGATATAGGGGTTGTGAATTTTGGGACAAGTGGAAGGTTGAAATATAAATAATTGAATATATTAATCAAATAGGTGGGACCACTCAAGGTTAATGATGAAATGAAAGAGAGTGGAGATGAAAGTGGTACAATACTCACTCTAGGAGTTAAGGTGGCCTACAAGACTGAATTCAAGATGACTAAGTCTGTGGCTAAGTACTATTGGGTAGTGTTTAAAACTAATGGGGATGGAATGGAAGAGATTATGAGTAGGATAGAAAGAGGGAATGGAATAAAAGAGTAAGGTGAAATGGGAGGGAGGGAAAGTGGAGTGGAAACTTGAGATTCCACTAGTGGGCATCCTTGAGTGTCCACTTGACTTGATTATATTATTTGTGACTGAGCTACTATAATGGATACTATATATGGAATTATAGGTGAAATGGATACTAAAAATATATGTGGAATAGAAATAGGAGGTATAGGTGATAAAACTTAGGGTTAAATGGGAACCTAAGAAGTTAGAGGAGTAGAGATAGGTGGTGGAAGTATTGAAACCTCTAGAACAATATAGGTAGGAGGGATAATGGAAATGGGAGCCAAAGCTATGGGATCTAAAACTATAGGACCTTGCGCCTATGCTAATGTGTCTTTAGGTGAAAGATCAATTAGTTGTTATGTGGCTTCTCCCTCTTTACTTGATTCTCTATTCTTTACCTTAGTCTTTTTATTCTTTTTCTTCTTTTTGTTGGGTTCCTCTAATGATTCTCTTAGACCCTTTGCTGATGGAGTGATCCCATCTGATTTAAGCCTTAGAAGTTTTTATATAAACATAATAGTCTCTCTTATGACTTGTACTCCCTTGATTCTCAACTAATTCATAATTATATTAATCATGTGCCCTATTGTATCAAAAAGAGAAAGGAACTCTAGAGTTCACCATGTAATTGGTGGTATGGGTCATGTGATAACTTATGTGTAATAAATTGGGTCCACTCTAGAGTCATCATCAACCAAGTCATCTAGAACTAGTGCGAGATCATTGTCTTTGATTTTTTGAAGGTACATTATGGAATAATCTCTCATTCTAACAACTTATTCATCTCCAAAATATTCCCAATAATCCTCATAGTATGGTACATGAGATTATGTTATGAGCACCAATACACTAGTAATATTACCATACACATCCAAAAATGGTTTAGGCTTCAAGGTTTTCAATGTCATCTAAAAAATATCAACGTCAACACATTTGGCCTTAAGGAGGGATTGGCATATATATCAGTTAATAAAAATTGGTAAATGTATCCCTAAATTATTCTTATCAGAAAGAAACTTGTGTGTCTCCATGAGATACTTAACAACTCCATTAGTGTCCATTTATCTCTCACATATTGGGGAAGTGTGTAGGGACAAACACTAAACTCAACAACCATGATGTAAGAAAAGGTGGGGAACTATATGAAGTAAGAACCCAATTTATTGATTTTGTCCACTATTGCCTTTTAGAACCTTATTCTCCTAAGGTCCTTATCAAACATGATAATAATGTTGTATTCGAAAGCATCATTCACTCTCCTAAAGTGTTGTCTACTAGCTTATAGTTTGAGATCAAGGTAATAGTTGTATACTCTATTTATCTCTTTAAAAATTATGTCGAGTCTTAAGAACAATCTTCCTTTAGCCAAGATGTATATAATGTAGGAGGTCATATAAAACTTATCGATTTTTTACACCTCCATCAATTATTAATTAATGGAATCACTTATTAACTAGGCCTAATGAATGTATTGTTTATTTTTTTAGATGGTCTATATATAATAGTAAATCCACTCTTGATAACACTTGACATCAGGACTATCAGTGACCTTATGTAATATTATGATAATGCCCCCTACTTCATCAATAAAATTAGTTCTATGCAAGGTCTTTGTTAACCTAGTGGAGGAATTCTTGGGGGACTTGAGCCACTATTTGTTTATTATCTTTTGGCACTCATCTCATTTATCTTCAAAAAACTATGTAGATGTTTTTGGAGTTATATATAGTTTGCTCTCAAATTCAAGTATTTCAAATATTGAGCTCATAAAATTAAGATATAGATTTAGAATATTTTCCCCTTTCTCATTGTAGACCTCTCTTCTATCAAGATCATAGTATTGGCCCATCGTGAGGACCAACTTGTGGATTTCAATTAAAAATGAGAAGGTTGCAACCTGTGGTAAGCTAAAATCATATATATAATGGATCCATTCATTCTTAAATTCTAAACCTATCTTAGTCCAAAAATATCCTAGGTCAATATGACTTAAGTCTCTATTTGTTATCTCCACAACATTAGACTCGAAGATGGGAGTCACTCTAGGGCCCTTGGAATTGAACTTTATTTCCTTAGGAGGAATGGAATCTAATGTTATTACATATGATAAACCAAATATGAAGGTTATAGGGATCTATATGTGTTTGAAACATCTAATTCCCTAAAGGAGATGGAGGTTATCTTGAGTAGGTAAAAATTCTTGTGAAATTAGGAGGTGCTCAAAGCATGTTGGGTTTCTGGTAGAAGTAAAATGTACTAAAAGTAAGTACACTCTATGAAAACTATTAAAGGATTGTAGGGATAAAAGGTTCTTTAAAACAAGGTAAAATTTGTGGGGATATAAGGTGTTTAACATAGGTTCTAAGTCTGTAGGGATGTTTAGAAGTATATTCTCGGAATATCCTACTAGTTAAAATGGGAAAACCTAGATTTTGCCTATGAAACCTAGGGAGGAAAACTAAGGAGTTTTTCTTGATGTTGTGAGATTTGAAAAATAAAAAACCATAGACTAATTTTAGACTACAATTTCAAAGAAAGAACACAATTTTTACCTTATAAATGATTTAAATGGTAACTTGAATGAAAACCGTAGCCAACTAACTTCAAAGAAAATTTCAATACTTGAAAAACTTTACAAGAAATGAAAATTACTTGGAAAGGTTTCGAATTGAAGGAAAATGGAAAAAAACACAAGGAAAGTACCATTTAACAATTGAAAATGACACGGAAGTCATTTTGGTAGTCATAGCTCATGGTTGTAAGTGCTCATTTGGCACATGGTATGAGGGTCAATGCCTTGGTACAAGTCGATAGAGATCAAGGATTTGATTAGATAATAAATAAATGATAAAGAAAACCCCTAATTATCTTGGTTAAAAAATGAAAACCATGAATTAAATTTAGTAATGGTAGTTGGTGGTAGAGGTAAGAGTTTTTCAGAGCAAGTCCCATGTTTGTAGGAGATAGATGCTTATTTCGATAGGAAGTAGAGCTCCAAGAGTATTTTGCACATTCATAAACATGAAAAGTGTTCACTAAGTTCCACATCTTGTAGAAGTGTATTGGTAGAAAGTGGTACCCAATGTGCACCTTGCATGTTTGCAAAGGTACAAAGTACTCTATGCATTCTCCATTCCATGAAATGAGGTTACAATATTTTGAAAGGATCTCGAGCCCATCATGCACTTTTTACTTTTACAAACATGTAAAGTACACACATAGTTTTATATTCTACTAGTTTGGGTTCTTGATAGGATGCAAATCCTACCATGCATTCTACACATTTGTAAATTTACAAAGTACATGGTGAGTTCCAAGTTATATCAATCTTGGGTATGGGTGATTCATGGGATTTAGAACTTGTGGAAAAATTTGCACAAGTGAGAATTTCATTCATAGTTCTAGATTCTATAGTTCAAAAAGGAATGATGGGTCTTAGTGGTTTTTAGGCGTTCCTCAAAAAATTCAAAGAGGGTCTCCTTAGGATATCATGTGTAATGATATTTTTGGGACAAAAATATCAACTACCATGACCATATTATGATCAAGGTGGAAGGGGATCCTCTTTAGCTTACCTATAGTTTCTCACATTACCTCACTAAGTATGAAATCACTTGTCCACTGGTCAATGGTATCATAGGTCTTTGTGTTACTATAAGGCAAAAATTTTACCCACCATTCCATATGGTTATCTGTTACCATGAATAAAATAATCTTACCATGATACAAGCAATAGATATTCATAGTGACTTGTACAACCTCCCCAAGGTTGATGACATACAATGGGATCCTTAGGGCATGATTTCCACCAATGTGGATGAGTATTAGGTTTGAAAAAATATTTCATATTATAAACACTATTTATGAACTATATACCATCTTAGTTTTGTGCACTTGTAAAATATATATTTGATGTTCCTCTAAGTTATAGACCATTTTCTGTATTAAAATGCTAGCATTTTATATCTCTCAATGCCTATTAACTATATCTTAGTCTGACAAATATTATTCTGATGACTAGATGCTTGATAATAATAAAAATTATATAAAGTTACTTATCTTATATCTCTATAAGTTCTATACATGTGCCTAATGTCTAGTTGTTTAGACACTTACATCCTAATCAGATGACTACATTGGCATCAGAGTCATATTTTAATGTAAGTGTCTAATTCCATAAAATCACATAATTTTCAAATGAAGTGTATCCCTATGGTAATATTAAGTCATTAAATGCATGATATTTCTAAAAATGGATACACACACACACGTGCGCGCATGCGCGTGCACACACGCATGCACCCACACACACACACACACACATACATACACGCACACAGATATATATATATATATATATATATATATATATATATATATGTATGTATATATATATGTATATGTATGTATATATATGTATGTATATGTTATATGTGTGTGTGTGTGTCTGTGTGTGTGTATGTATATATGTATGTATATATAACATACATATATACATACACACACACACACACACACACACACATATCTTGTTGGTTGATTATTTTGTCTATCAGCATACTGGTAAACAAAATAGGTCTTATCAGCCAAAGCAAGAAGATTAGTCATCCTAATGTGTAAGTTTATCACATCAAAAGGAGACTTCTCTCTCATCTCATCAAGGGGAGGTTCCCTGTGGATATGCTATGTATATATATGAATATAAAATAGTACTCAAGGGTAGGACCAAACATCCATCTCTCTTTCTTCAGAGATGATGTATACAAAACAAAGGAAGAACTCAAGAGAATGGCATACAACACTCTTCTTCTTTCAGAAGAACTGTTTAACCAGTCATGAGAATACTCCTAGAAATAAAAGTAGAATATGAATGAAGTATGGTAACTAGCAAATCAAGACACAACACAAAGTCTGTGCAAGAAATACTTAAGAGTGATATATGAAGAACAATGAAAGCTCAAAGTCTTTCCAAAGTTCTTTACACAACAATGAAAATACAAACACACTGAAGGCAGCTATGGGGGCACAAAGTCTCTCCACAGTTGATTCTCTAGGACACCTTCTTGACAAATTTACTAATTTTACTTATTAAATTAATGAAAAAAACAAGATATCACAGCACAAAGTCTGCAAAAGTCCCTTGTTTTTATTAAAAAAATATGATAAAGAGACCGAGCACAAAGTCTCAATGATGCCTCTCAATTTCGGCAGAGTTTCATTTTGATTATCAAAAAGAAGATACTTATTACAATAGAAGAAAGTCCCTTATATAGCCTCTTCAAAAAGGACTTGTGAACAATCAATACATCAATTTGCATTGAAATCTGTTAAGGAGACATGTTGGAACTTAGGGGCCCTTTTCCTATTTGATTTTATCAATGCAAGGGAATAAGTCACACTTATTGAAAGTTTGTAACTTCCAATGTTTCACCTGGCAATCAGATCTTATCTTCATCATTTCTCCTTGTCTAGCTAATTGAATCGGGTCCTAGATTTAAATTGTTGTTCTATTTCTTCTGCACTTTCTACTGGTCTTGACCTTGAAAATTGTGAATGTATTCTATTGTGTATGTTCAAAAGATCAACGGTTATTTTACTGCCTTTGAAATTGACATTTTCATGACCATCACTGTGTTTCCAATGGCTAGTTTACTATGTTGAATTTGACGCATTCGGGCGTGTCATTTCTTGGTCTTCTTTTATCTTTCCACTTGGCACTTTTCTAGATTGGACTTTACCCTTTCAGGCCCTAAGAAATGATCCTTTGGAGTCTTTTGTTGGCCCTTCGTAAATTTACCCTGAGCTTTTCCTTGGGCCATTCGCTTATTTCCCCTTGGGATTTTCCTCAGGTTATCCCCTTTGAACATTCCCATGGACATTTCCCCGAGGAAAATTCCTGCGGACAAAAAGTCTGGGTGAAATTCCCCAGGAAAAAAGTCTGGGTGAAATTCCCTAGGCAAAAAGTCTGGGTGAAATTCCTCAGGCAAAAAGTTTGGGTGAAATTCCCCGCCAAGTCTTTTTGAACAAATCTTTAATCAAAAAATTTAAAATTCCTTAGACAAATCTGAAAGAAATGCCTTTCAGCTTCTTATAAAAATGATCCTCCAAAAAGGTGTTTTTATTGATTAAGTGCCCTCCACAAGGGCATTTGTCCTTTGAAAAGTCTTATTTTGCATTGAACCATACCTTTGAACTTAGTCGATGAGCCTTTGTTGAACTGGTTCAAAGGTTTAATGAAGCACGCCAAGCCTTTGAAGCAAATCCGATGAAAGCATTGCACCACTTGATTGAACCTGCCTTTGAACTGTTTGAAGTTGAACCAAAGGATGAACCAAACGTTGAACCTGCTGCTGATTGTTTGCTGATGAAAAATTCCTGTAGAAGTCATGAAGCTTGTTGAACTTGGGAGTTGAACCATTTGGTTCAAAGGTTGAATGAAGCGCGTCAAGTGCCTTTGAACCAAAAAGAGATGAACTTGCTATTGAACCATTGAACCAGAAAGCTTTGAACCAACTGACAAACCAAATGATTGAACCAAAAGATGCTAAAATAAAGGAAATGAACCATCTAAGTGAAATAAAGCATTGAACTGCTTGGTTGAACTTGGACGTTGAACTATTCCTTTGGTTGAATCGACTATTGAACCTTTGAACCCATTGAACCTTTTGAACCAAAATGGTTCAATGGTTCAGTTCAATGGTTCAAATTAATTTTTACACTCAGATGCTTGCCGATGAAGATTTCCACATGAACCAAAATTTTGAACCAATCCTGGAAAATGAACAAATGTTGAAAATCAATTATTTTGACTGAAAACTTCCTACAAGAGTTTGTAGATTTTCCTTTTCCTACACAGTCCGTAGATTCTTCTTCCTGCTGAGTGCATAGATTCAAGCTTGCAGAGTCCGTAGATTCAAGCCTGCAGAGTCTGTAGATTTTTATGAGAAGCTCTAAAAATGAGAAATCTGAATACCTAAGACAAATTTTGAAAATGGAAGATATTATTTTGGTTTGTAGAACCAAAATAATTCAAATGTTGTTCCAAAAATGACTGTTATTTTTAAGAGATAACAGCTGGCTCCAGTTGGGGAACTTCTGTCAATTGCAAAATGAATTGGAAGGAGTAGAATTCAAAAAATCTAGTGTCTTCAAGTGTACCATTCGGATTCAGATTCATGCTTTCCAAAAATGAAAGGCAACAAGAACAAAACCAAATAAAACAAAATAGAAATTAAAATTGTACAAGTATACATATATACAGAAGTAATGATCTGACACTTCAAGAATTGAAGTGTTTCAAATGCTGCCCATTATGGGGTAGAGAAAAGAGCGTGCCATCTTGGTATTTCAATAAAAAGCTATTTTTACCCATGTGCTGATGAATTGTGAATGGGCCTCTCCAAAGGGAATCAAGCTTTCCATGCATCCCTTTTGGCTCTCTTCTTTTGTCCCACATCAGGACTTTATCCCCAATTTGAAAATCATGATTTATGGCTTTCTGATCAAAAAGTTTCTTTATCAGATTTTGATGAATAAAAATTATGTCCACCACCATGGTTCTTTATTCTTCTAGCTAAGTCAGGTAGATGATTCTTTTGTCAAGAGAACTCTCATATGTCTGATCTTCAATAGCCTTCACCAATTTCAAGGCTGGTAACTCTAAAGTGATTGGTATCTCAACATTAATACCATACAGAAGTTGAAAAGGAGACATACCAATTGCCCTTTTTGGTCTGATCTTGTCAGCAAATAGAGCATCTACCAATGCTTTGTGCCACATCCTTTGATTATCATATGCAAGTTTCTTGATAATAGCTACCAAATTTTTATTGTTGGACTCAGCTTGTCCATTCCCTTGCGAAAAATAATCAGAAGAATGAGAAAGTGTAATTCCATAATAAAAATAGAATTGTGTGATTTCTTGAGAGGTGAGACAAGTTGCATTACCAGTAACAATTTTGAGTGGGACTCCAAATATGGAAATGATGTTCTCTTTCAATAAATTGCATACAACTTCTGAGGTAGCATGCTTTGTCAGGATTGCTTCTACCCACTTAGTGAAATAATCAGTCACTGGAAGGACATCATCATGTCCAACGCTCGATGATGGATTTATTGTCCCAATAAAATTGAGTTGCCACTATTGGAGAGGTTCTTCTATGATTAATGGCTTAAGAGGCAGAGTAGACAACTTGGGTCTTCCAATAAATTGTTGGCAAAGTTCACATTTCCTTACCCATTTATGTGCATCTTGAAAAAGAGTCAACCAATAATACCTGGCTCTCAAAATTTTGTGAGCAGTCATAGGAGTAGAAAAATGTCCTCCATAAGCTAGATTATGAAAAGATTTCAAGAGTTGGGTCTGTTGTTCTTTATCTACACAACGAAGAAAAACTCCATCTATGTTTATTTTGTACAGGCTATTGTCCCAAAGGACAAAATTTGTAGCTTTCAATCTAATGGTTCTCCTCTCTTTGTAAGAAAAGTGAGTAGGACATTCTCCATAAGTCAAAAAATAGGCAATATCTGAATACCATTTATTGGTAGTAGAAACAAAAAGGACTGTTGGCATATTGTCTACTTCAGCTTCTTCAAGTTGTGCATCTTCTGACTTATTATCATCTATTAATTGACAAAGACTTTTACCTCTGATCAACTTTGTTGGCTTGATATCCAGATCAAATTCTTGGATCTTTGCAATCCAATTACCTCTCTTTGTGCCAAACTCCTGTTGAGTTAAAATAGACTTGACTGTACTATCAAGAACTAAGGCAGTAGTATGTGAATTTAGAATATAGAAGTGAAAGTGCTTGACTACTTTTACCAAGGCATAGGCGTGCTTCTCTATATCAAATACTTCAATTCATGAGTTCTCAGAGGGAAACTCATGAAAGAGATGGGAGATTCCATACCTTCTTTGTCCTGTTGGACAAGAATAGCTAAAAGAGTATGCTCAGATGCATAGATATATATAGTGAAATCTCTATGGTAATCTGGATAGACCAAGGTGTGGGCATGAGCAATAACGACTTTGATATCTTGAAATGCTGCTTTGCCTTCTTTGGTCCAGTTGAAGGTAATCTTTCATTTCATCATATTTACAATGTGTCTTGTCTTCTCAGCAAATTTAGGGATGAATCTTCGTAAGAAATTCACTTTTTCAAAGAAAGAGTGGACAGCTTTCTTACTTGCAGGCAAATTCAGCTCTTGAATAGACTTGACTCTGTTTGAGTCAATCTTTATGCCTTATTTGGACATAATGTGTCCAAGGAGTTTTCCTTCTGTCACTCCAAAAATATACTTTTTAGGATTCAAAGAAATACCATTTTCTTGGAAGCGCTCCAACACTTGTTGAAAGTGGCGCATATGATCAGATCGGTGCTTTGAAAAGATAGTTAAATCATCAAGATATAAAACTATGAATTTGCCAATTTCATCTTTAAAAGCCATATCCATAGCTCTCTAAAATGTAGCACCAGCATTTATTAATCCAAAAGGCATTCTTTTATATGCAAAAGTACCCCAAGGCGTGGTGAATGCAGTCTTGTATTGATCAAGTTCAGCAACTTCAACTTGGTTATAGCCTGAGAATCCATCCAACATTGATAATATTTTTGATCTTGTTATTGTTTGGAGCACTTGGTCCATGATTGGCAAAGGGTAATTGTCTTTCAAAGAAGACTGATTTAGATTCTGAAAATCAACACAAATGTGGATTTCGCCATTTTTCTTCCTTACAGGAACTATATTTGCAATCCATGTAGAATGATGGATTGAAAAAATAATTCTAGCATTTAACATTTTTTGAATCTCAGCCATAATTGTACCTAAAATCTTCGGATTGTATTGTTTGGATTTTTGCTTGTAAGGCGTTGAATCAACCTTGAGAGGAATATGATGATGGATTTCATCAGGACTGAGAGACTTCAGATCTTCATATGAATATGCCAAGACATCAATGTATTGAAGAACCAAAGAAGTAAATTTGAATTTTTCTTTAGGTGTACAGTACTTACCAATGTTTACCATTTTTGGATTTTCTTCATTGGTCAGATTCACTTGGTCAAATCCCTGAGAGAAATTTGAATCTATCTATTGTTGCTTGACGAATATATCATGCTTGTCAAATAACTTTTCGAGAGAAACCAAGCCTTTAGGAATTTTATTTCCTTTCAATTGTATAAACTCTTCATTTACATTTGAACTAGATTCATAAATTAATTCAGACTTCTGAGATTCACTGCCTTCAAAATACAACTATTCAAAATTATTTTTTCTTTCTAAAAAGGCAATGATCTGATTATCATCATTGAAAATTTGCTAATGATCATCATTATCAGGAACACTTGGCCTATAGATCAGCTCAATGGTATATTTGGCTTCTTTAAAATCAGAATGTGGAACTAAAAGAGTTCCTAAAATAGTAAGTGCATCAGCTCTATCATTGTATTCTCTTGGAATGGAAGAAATGTTGAAAGCATCAAAGCTTTCAATTTGATCCCAAACAAGATTACAGTAATGGTGCAACCTTTCATTCTTAGTCTAATATGAATTTCTCACTTGGCAGACCACTAATTCGGTGTCTCCTTTAGCATGAAGACACTTGATACCTCTTTTTTGAGCAGCTTTCATGCCCATCAACAATGATTCATATTCAGCTATATTATATGTGTTGTTGAACTATAACTTATATGATGAAGGGAACATATCTCCTTGAGGAGATATCAAAACAATTTCGGATCTAGAACTAGAAGAAGAACAACTACCGTCAAATTCTAGAGTCTAAATCTCATTAGACAGTAGATTTACTTATGACTTTCCCTCATTAGAGATGGAGGGTCTTTATTCATGATCTATATATAAAAATTAATTACACATACCTATGGATTCAAAAAGGATTTGAGCTTCAAGAGCTGATGTCTTGGTGACTATATACTTTGCTTCCTTTTTAGCAAGTAATCTTTTCATCACACCTTGTACAGGGATCCTTGCCTTAGATAGATCCATGTTCAGCTCTCCTCCCATGTACTTACAAAAATTCTATCCAAGTAAAATACCCTAAGACGCTAGAACTCCAGCCACTAATACAGTCATTTTAGTCCTCTTGTCCGGAAAGGCTCCAAATGCAAATTGAGCATCTTTGATCTGCCCCAACAATGGCACTTATTTATTCTCCATGGAGTAACATCTACCGAATGTCTTGGTTAATGTGAGACCAAGAGATTCAATGACTTTGGCAGGCATGACATTGTCAAATGCACTTGAATCTAATATACAATTACTCAACTTGTGGCCATTGATTAACAGGGAAACATAGAAGGGTTTTATTTTTCCAAAAGTAGCTGGAGGAGTAATAATCAGATTATTTGGACTAGGTGTATTTATTAGGGAATCAAAAGTCACTTTTTTGGCCTTTTACACTACAAGGATAGTCTAATTTTTAACATATTGGACCAACTTATTCAGTTGATCTGGATTAGACTGCAAGTACTCAAATTTAGACATTTATATTTTTGTCTTTTTGACATGATCAATTATGTCAAATGTCTGAATCAAACTAGGTATAGAGAAAGGTACTTTAGCTTTCTAAGTTTTAGAAGAGATGGGAGGTATATTGGTTTGAGAATTAGAAGTAGAAGGGGAAGGAGAAAAAGATGTATTTACCTTTTGAGTGATTACTGGATCTTTTGGTTAAAAGGGTAGAACTGTTCCACACTTGGCAATTGTGACTGCTGGCTGTGATTGCTCTTCTATTTTTCTTTTATCAGCCTATTGGACTGATTGATTCTTAGATCTAGTAAACACTGCATATGATCCATCTGAAGCTTCTCCTTTACTTCCAAGTTCATCCTGATAATTTAGGAAACTAATGTGGGAGTCGCCAGCTGATTCTTCTTGATTGTATTCAATGATATTAGCATCATTTTCTTGATATAATTTAGGCTGATAAGAAAAATCTGATTCTGTCTCAAGATATCCCATTGTTGAATTAGTTAGAGGAGCTTCTAATGCAAGTTTTCCTTGTAGAGGAGGAAGAAAATTTTGTTGTCCTTGATTTCTGGCAACATTGCCTTGATATGACTGATTTGGGACTGTTCTTCTGTATGTAGGAGCAGAAGACATTCCTTGACCCATTTGCTTTTTGAGGGCAAGGAGCTCATTCACTAATTTTTGCACCATTGGATTTGTGGTGCTTTTAGATGCAAATTTAGATGATGATGAAGCTCTATTTCTATTGGGATATCTTTTTATTTTCCATGCTAATATGAGATCATTTTCTACTTCAGTGCCCAAAAGTTGAGCTACCTCGAGATCTATTTGGCCAGCACGTCTCAAGAGGAAACTGACTTCAAGTAGTTGAGAAATAATGAAAAATCATTTAAGATTCTCAGTTGTAGGTCTAGAAATCATAGGAATTCTATTTCTCAACTTGTCAAATTTAGCTATGAAGTCTCTCATAGGCTCATGTGGCTCTTTTTTTATTTGTGTAAGTTAAGCCAAAAGTGTATGTGCATCTTCTGCAGGTTTGAATCTAGCTTCAAACTTATCTTTCAAAGTATTCCAATTAGTCACAGATTGAGCATGTAAATGGTAAAACCAATCATCAGCAGGACCTTGTAGTGTTTCAACAAAAAGCCTGACTGCTACATCTTCAAATTCTACCCTAATTACTCCACAAACTATACTGAATGCTGCAATATGTTCATCAGGATGAACTTTCCCATCACCATAGAATTTTGGGAAATTATTCCTAAAATTGTGTGGAAGTTCATGTATAGGAGGAGTAAGATTGAGAGGGCCAAAAGCATTACCCCAGGGACCCTGAACTGCCATTATAGGGTGCTAAAAAGGAGGGATAACACATCTCAATGGGGTAATTATAAGTGAAGCTTTATCAATAGCAGAAGTTGATATTTCACCTGGTAATGGAGATCTAGTTTTAGTAGGAGAGAAGCTCTTGGTTCATTGTAGACGAGATGGTGAAGAAAATAGATCAAAATCACTTTGTTGTACTTGCTCAAACACATGATCAATGACACCTTTAGCCCTTTGACTTCATGTATATCTTGAATCTGCCAGATTTGTAAAACAAAATTTGAAAAGAATTGACTTGGCTTCAGTTAAAGCTTGAGGCTTTAAACTGTGCATTCTTTTCCTATGGTGTGGAGGTGAATGGAATGGATAGACTATAAATGGATAATGGGTAATTCCCCAGCAGAGTCACCAAAATTTTTTGGTTGATTATTTTATCTATCAGCATACTGGTAAATAAAATAGGTCTTATCAACCAAAGCAAGAATATTAGTCATCCTAATGTGTAAGTTTATCACATCAGAAGGAGACTTCTCTCTCCTCTCATCAAGGGGAGGTTCCCTGTGGATATGCTATGTATATATATGAATAGAAAATAGTACTCAAGGGTAGGACTAGACATCCATCTCTCTTTCTTCAGAGATGATGTATACAAAACAAAGGAAGAACTCAAGAGAATGATAGACAACACTCCTCTTCTTTTAGAAGAACTGTTCAACCAGTCACGAGAATAATCCTGTAAATAAAAGTAGAATATGACTGAAGTATGGTAACTAGCAAATTAAGACAGCACAAAGTCTGTGCAAGAAATACTCAAGAGTGATATACGAAGAACAATGAAAGCTCAAAGTCTTT